>JAPMOR010029412.1:38297-61602 GCA_026543865.1 Argiope aurantia
TTTTTAAACTGGTAATTTTTAATTTGTAGTTACTGTTAGTTCGTAGCCTGGCTAAGTGGATTAAAATCTTATAATAAAATAGTTAACACATTAAAAGGTCATTTTATTCTAGCTATGGTACATAATGTATTTTGGATTGAAATTGACTTAAGAAAAGTGCTTCATTCAGCTTATTATATAAATTTAATTTGTTTAATTAATAATTAAGTTACAAATCAAGGCACATCATTTCGTGTGAGATAAGATAATGAAGCATCTATCGTCTTTTTGATATATTTGTCAGAACTTACGCCAGCTTGCATAACTTTATATTAAAATTGAGGAATTTGATGGGATGTGTACTTCTCATGGGCCTAGAAAGGGTTAACTGAATAATAAAATAAATTTAAATTGCTTGATTAAGTTATAAAATCTTTCCTGTATGTTTAAAACATTATGAAAAAATTATGATATATTCTCATTCAATTTAATGCCAAGAATTTACTAATGGCTTTTTCATTAGATTTTATTTGTTTTAATTCTTCCGACATCCACTAATCTTGAATCCTTAAACAAATAATAACAAATTAATTTTTGTTGCCACTTACTTATAAACAATTCTTTTTGTAATATTTTGAGTCTGAGTTTTAAGAATCATTTTAACTTTTAAATGAATAGAATGTATTTTAATTCCAGCGATAAGTTTAAAAAATAATCTTTGTATTCGTTGTTTTTCTCTTTTTGTATTCCAAAGATTAATAAAGCATTAATTTTATGAAATTTTTTAAGCATATGCAGCTAGCATGAAGAAATTTAAGGCGAAATTTCGGTTTCATTTATTACTAT
Source organism: Argiope aurantia (assembly GCA_026543865.1). Taxonomy (NCBI): domain Eukaryota; kingdom Metazoa; phylum Arthropoda; class Arachnida; order Araneae; family Araneidae; genus Argiope; species Argiope aurantia. The sequence goes on from JAPMOR010029412.1 coordinate 39,123, forward strand.
CTTCAACCCATATTGTTACGAATGAGTTATATTATTTTTCCTGCTTGGTTGATTTTACAGTAAAGAAGCTACTTTTACAGAAACCAGAGCTTTAAATTGAACAGTCTTGACGAACTTATGTACCTTGTAACCAGAGTCAGACGAGTCGAGAGTATGAATAGTCGAGTCAATTGTCACGTTGAAGATTGATTGTGCTGTTGCGGAATTTTTTAATAATGTGTTAGCAGCTTGTGTTATTTCTTTCTACATGTTCTGTTTTGCATTTTGCTCCTTGGGTACTTTTTGTTTTCTGTGTTTCTTTCAACGCTGTTTTTCATTCCTAAACCTTGTAGACTTTCACCATACAACTGCTTCACCAGATGGATTTTTTGTAACTACACATATTATATGTAATAATTAATTTAATTTAATTATTCGTTAATTTTCCATTTTTTTAATGATTCCATATTATTTTATTCTAAACTTTTCTCTTATTTCATGATGCAATTGCCAACTCGTGCCCTAAAATATTTTTTTTCTTTGTTTTCCCCCGACATGGGAGAAAGGATAAGAATCCCTGGCGTTTATGCCGGTTTTTCAAAGATATCTAAGATCCTCTTTTCTGAGACGACACTTATTAACAAAATCCCTATCAGAATTCTACCAATTTACTGTCAATTTTTCCTAGTACAAACTAATCTTCTGGATGAATTAAATCGAATATAAAATTTCAAAAGTGTCTTCTTTTCGGCCACACATCTGCAAAATTATATTTACATATATTTTTTCTAAACTAGCAATAATCATCTGCACAAATATCCAAGGCCAAAAGGAAATATGAAGAAAATGAAGAAATAACATGTCCCGAAATAAGAATAAAGAGATAAAATAAAATTCTTTATTCTTCTCCCTCTATCTCCGCCTGAAAACGCCGGATTGTACAACAGAAGCCGATTGTTGCTGCCGAATTACTGAATCTACTTACTAACTAAAAGAATCCTTTATAAAACAAAGAATAGTGTACGGTAACTAATTTTTGGACCAAATTTCGTTAACAAATTAGCTAATTGACGAGTCTCCATCTTAAAATTTTGATTCTTCATTTCGAATTCACGGACTCAAATTTTGATAAAGAAAGTACTTTTGCTATAAGATTCTTAATATAAATTAATAATCAAGAAAAATCAGATTTTTAAGTTAACAATGAAATGAAGTCATGTAGTTAACAAAATAATATTTTCTAAAAATTTAAATAACACTTAGATTTAAGCCCGAAAATAAACACTAGAATGTAGTTTCGCCATTTTTGTCATATTTAACGAAAAGAATAAGTATTTTAAAGCACACCAAAATGGAAATAAAATTAATTTGATCCTTCGTTAATCCTGCAAGACAGTGTGGGATTTCTCTTCAGAGGAATTTGTGACAAGAAAAGAGAATAAAGCTAAATCACGAGTGCACTAAATGCCAAAAGAATGCCGGAATTGAAAAGAATTTGAACAGCTACCGAAACTGTTGTTTGAACTACAGAAAATCTTGCCAAGATTTCGAAAGAAAATGATATGGGTTATTTTCGAGTCAAGTTGGCAGCATACTTTATTGTTGCTGAACAAAAAATATATGTAAATTATTATTTACTCTTCAATTTCTGAAAGAAATAAGTACTATTAATATAGAAGTTAAATAAAATAAAAAATATTTTTTTTATTTTTTAGAAGGGGCAAACACTTGGAAAAAAAAGATTGGAACATGGAAATTTTGAGACCAAACTTTTTGAATGTTATTAAATTTTCTCTTTAAATACTAGTTATACAATAAAACCTTTTTTACATTTTCATACACAAAATATAGAGAAAGTATCATTATATTAAAATAAAATCAAAACCGAACTCAAGATTTTTACGAATCTCCACGTTTCAGACCTTTTTGAGTTCGAAAATACACTTTTGGAAAATGTCCGTCTGTCTATCTGTGACGAAGATGACTCAAAAAAGCTTTGAGCTAGACGATTGAAATTTGGTATTTGGTCTATAAAACAAATTTGCAGATTTCTATCAAATTTTGAGTAATATCTGTTCAGAGTAAGTCCGTCTGTCCGGCTGTCCGAATATAAGTTAAGAAGATAATTCCAAAACGTAGAAAGCTAAAGAGGAAAACTCATTTTTAACATTATTGATGCCTACCTAATAACTTGAGCTAAATGAATGTAATTTGGTATGTAGATTTATAATCGAATTTGTAGATTTTTATCAAATTTTGAAAGAAATCTATTCACAGAAAGTCTTTCTGTCTGGCAATTTGATTATAATTGATTATCATTACTACAAAACGTTAAAAGCTATGGAAATAAAATTTAGTAGACAAGTTTAACATATAAAATATAGATTATTATCAAGTTTTAAATCATATATGCCAAAGGATTAACCGCTGTACTTCTACATGCATGTAAAAGCAATAACTTATAAATGGAATGACCTAAATCTATGAAATTCCATATATCTTCTTGCGTTTACAACTTGTAATTTTGTGTCAAATTTTGATTCAAATTTGCAAGTAAAAATCCTTTAAAAAACAGATTCCAAAAGATTCAGTGAAAATGCGAGATTCATGCTAAAGATCTATATTTCGTAACAATTGTTCAATAATTCCACGTAAGGCATTTGCGATCTTTTCCTAGATGAATAATTTTATTGGGGTGGAGTTGGGGAGGTATGAAACCTTAATTGGGGAGTATCTAAGCAATACTCGACCTAGCCAGAGGTCATACGTGAAACTAAATGGGTCCACCAAGAGCAACTCCACCTAGCACGTAAGAACAAACGACACTTGCAAACAACAATGAACCTTCTAGAGGAAATGCATATTGGTGCAGAAAAAAGAACAGAAAACAAGAACATCACATATTAAATTGCGAAACATTAAAAACGCATAAAATGCATTAAATGTACATTAACTTTTTAAATTAGGAGAGAACTAATAGACAAGAGGACAAGATGTACCTAAGAGAAGATTTAATGATTGAAATTTTTATGACGTTAATTGGAGAATATATAAGAAAGTTTCCAGGAGATCTCTAACACGAAGGGTTTAAAGAGAAATCGAATAGGTACCATCTTCAGCATCACTATACTCAAGTTAATTTCGAAAATGAACTATATTTGAACTAATATTTTGATTTATGGAAATTTATCTATGATTCGCCATAACATTAGTTTCTCTTAATTTTATGAATTCTTTTATTCCTAAGGTAAACTCTTTAGTTACGTGTTAAAAAAAAATACCTCTTTTTACTGAATTTCGTCACTTTTATTAGTTTCTACATATATTTTCATCTTTTCATCTTTTTATCAAATATCAACCTGATGAAAAATTTTACTGATGTTGATTAAATTTTGTGCTTCACTAGCACAAAATGCTCAACAATATTTTTACGATATTTTCCTTGAATTCAAAATGCCAAACAACATGATTGGTTATATTGTGCAATAACTTGTGCTAATAGTGTGTGGAGCAAATTAAGATCGGAGTTCTTATGAGTTAGTTTTGTTTAAGCACAATTTTACTTTTTAGCACAGGAGCACATTAGTGCTGAAATGAAATTGCATCATGATAACTTGATACTTTCAAAAGAAATGTAACTGAAAACATTAAATTCTATTGCTTAAATGGTCATCAATTTTAAAATTATTGAACTTTTTTAACAATCAGATTGTTGTTTAATAAAATTAAAATCACAGTCCAATGCCGATTCCATTCAGGATAATTAGTAATTTTCTTTATTTTTTATTTTTTACTTCTCTTTATCTACAATTGATATGAGAATATTATGCATTAAATTATAATTTTGTTTATGCATTTTAATTTTTAATTTTAATTTTTCCGCAATAAAGCTAAAATTAAGGAAGTAAGTAATTCTACTGTATGCGAATAACCTCGTTAAAAAAATTGTAAAATAGAATATATTGAAAAGAAACGCAACTTCTGCTTGCTACATCTGCTGCCATCTGTTGTCGAATTTTTTAGCGATGAAACAAGAAAAAGAAGATTCTAAATTGAAGTTACGTTTTCTTTAAACCGAGGGGGATGTCGCGTTTGAAAGAACTTTTTTCTAAATTAGTCCATTTATTATTTTAGTAATTGATTATTGTAAACTATAGTAATTTGAGTTCAAAAGTAGATTTTTTTAATATATATTTTGTAAAATGAAAATCTTAATAATATAAATTACGACGGTAACCTAATTTTTGCAACTCTTGGGATTTTCTTTTAAGACTTAAGGTATTTTTTGAAATAACATGTTGATATTTCACACATTTAATAAATTAATGAAATTTGTGCTGGGTATTTCAGAGGGTAAAATTTACTCAGACTTAAGCTACACTTTTTTATGATATTAGCAATTGAAATATACAATGACACATGTAAAAAGTGGTAGCAAGAAATAAAGCATATACATTTTAGTTATATCTTTTAATTGAACTTACATTTAAATATACATTTTAAATTCCAATGTACGATAAAATATTTTAGCACCGATTCACCTTTTTTGCACTAGACAAAATGGATCTTAAACTTTATTATTATTTTTTTTTCTTAAAATTAGGTTACTCTAAAGTTACGATTTTTTTATATGAAATTATACGTAAATAGGACTAGAATTATTGAAATCCAAATTTTTCACACAAAAAATTGTAACTGATATACAGATGGTCTTTGAAAATATGATATTTACATCTTTTAGAACGATTTTGACAATGAATTTTAAATAGTTATATCTTTTATAATAAATATTATTTATTATAACAGCTTATTATTTGAAAAGAAAAATATCGTCTGCTACTTTTAAATGTATTCTTATTTCAAACTTTTACATGCAAATATGGCATAGATGTAAATAAAGTTTTAATAAGGACATTATGATTATAATAGAATTTTCCAAAAGTGGCAAAAAATAAGAAAAGCGAAAAAATGCTTAAATGAATTTAACGTAAAATTTTATACCTGATAGTTACAGAAAAAGTTCCATTTTTTTCCCAAAGATTTTGAAAAGTAGGTCAATTTTTTTCCTTGAAAAAATAAAGACTGGTGCAGATATTGCTTATATATACTTTTATTAACATATTCCTGCGATGTCCCCTAACTATGGCACGGCAATGACTTGACAAACTTTCACATATGGATTATTGCATTTTTGGTCTGTTCAAAAGACCTCTTTCTAAATACAAACCCACCGCGTTTGACTCTGGAAAATAACGGAAAAAGAACGAAAATTTATACACTTTGGAATTTTACGAAAAACTTCTTATATCATGGAAATTATAATGTAAAAGAGTCCAGAAAAAAGGCTATGAAATCAAACATCTAAACAAATAGCCTTTACAATTTATACATTAATTAAACCACCCGTAATCTATCAAAAATCTAACACTCTCTATGTGAGTGCATGCTTCAAACTGCTAAAATTTTGATTAATTTTTGTTAATAAAAAAATACTATTAACATTTTTAAGCTCTATTATTGACTAGCATTTATTACCTAAAAATTATGGCATGCTAATTTGGGGTACAAGCTCAACGGTAGGCCTTTTTAACAACAAGTATTCAACAACGTTAATGATATCTTTAAGGGATCAGATAAACACACTACGCTGTTTGTGTTTATCCGATCCTTTAAAGATATCATTTATTCTAAATTTGTTTGCAACAACAAAACAAACTTCTTTCCATTTCCAACAATTTGTAGACTGAAAGCGCTAAGAGAAAACTAACTACAACTTTAATCGAGATCGATTTGTGATGACGATTACTCAAGCGAATTACGTACGAAAAACATAACAAAGTTGGATTTTCCTGCCTTGATGTAGCCCTGGAGAAATGAGTCCTGAGTTGAGGATACGAATGATTTTTCCCAATTGTTAAGTTAACCGCTATAAAGACTTGGGAGCCATTGAAAAACTTTTCTTTGAAACATGCCCATTATGTAGTTTTTTTAAAATGACTTTTTCACTTTCTTGCTCTTTGTAAGGTTTATAATGAGTTTCTAGAATTTTAATATTTAATGATATTTTTCTTAAGGATATTAGAGAAAAAAAATCGCTTAATGATGTTATTCTTTGAGGTGTATGTTTGAGAAAAATTTGGGAGATATTTCAAAATAATTATTTTTGTTCAAGAACTTAATTACTAATTTCAACTTAATTATAAAAATGATCAGATATTAAATAAATGTTATTTATCTTATTTATTTTTTTATTTGACACTGACCTAGGCGTTTAAAATTAACGGACATAAGATTTCCCAGTATTAGAACTGAATCTCGTAATTTAATTATTAATTTCAACTTAATTGTAGAATTGATAATATTAATGATTAATTGTACAATTATGATATAAAATAATATAAGTGATTATATGTGAAATAAATATAATTTATCATAATTCGTTACTTGATCCAGGCATTCGCTTATTAGATCTATTCATTAAACTAAACATTTAAGATTAACGAATATAGAATTTCGCAGGACTGAAATTGAATTTTGCAATAACTTAATTATTAATTTCAACTTAATTGTAGAATTGATCATATTAAGAATAAGTTCTGAAATTACGATATACAATAATATAAGTGATTATATATGAAATAAATGTAATTTATCATAATTCGTTACTTGATCCAATCATTGATTTATTAAGATTAACGAACATTGAATTTCTCAGTAATTTAATTATTAATTTTCACAGCATAGAGAATTGCTCAGATTAACGATTATTTCTACAATAATGATATAAGATAATACAAGTGATAAGATATGAAATAAATGTAATAATTTCAAGAAATGACTGGAAAAAAAGCAGATGCAATTTTTATCAGTAATATTTTTCAAGCACTGGTGGGCAGTGCTTATTGGAAAATTAAACTACTATCGCCGAAACGCTAATGCTAATATAAGTATCAAAAACGCTAATAAATAAGTAAAATTTATGATTGCTCAATAGTTTAAATATTTCTTTCTGTCAAAAACTTTCTGAAATAAAGCATAAATAATTATAAGACTTTTCTTTAAAAATATAAACTTTTTTTATTCCAAGTATTTATTTTCTTTAGAAATGCTAAGTTAATATAAAAAAATAAATGATATTGCACTTTTATCTCATATAGAATAAGCAATATTTTACCTGAAGAAATTTAATGTACTAATTTCCCAGGAAAAAACAATTTTAGAGAGAATTCTTGAAGTGCAAATTTAATTTTAAAATTCATTTTTATTATTTCTATGCTCTTTTAACATTTATTTCTCTTTATATTTAGGTTCACAATTTATCCCATTATAGATATCACCTAATACGAAATGTTAAGTATCCCTGCATTAACAGGATATATTGTGGTCAAATTATTTTTTTTCCTTTAATGTTTTTAAAGAAGAGTATAACAGAGCTAATATGTAATGAAGACAACTAACTAAATTTAAGCATTTTCTTCTATATTGAAATAAAATATATTTTTTAAATACCGGTGCTTAATTTTTTACTTATTAATTTACATTAAATTAAAAATATATATTATTTAAATTTTACATTTACGGAGGACAGTTTTTTATTCCCTATTAATTTCCCTGAAAAAGAAAAGTTTGCGTTTTATTTACTCGCTAGTTCTTGGCAAGAATTACTAAGTTCACAACAGATTTAGTGATTATTTTCAATTTTTACATTCTTTTGACATTTAGTTTAGCTATTTCTCTCCATTACTTAGTGTGAAATCCCACGCTCTTTCTGAGATTAACTACTATACAAATTAATTTTCTTTCTCTTATTCCATGCTTGAAACCTTCTTTCTCGTTATTATTAAAACTCTTTATTTCTTTCTCTTTAGTGAACTAGATTTGCTCATTTTCTCTGGATTAAAATTATATTTTAAATTTTAGATTAGAAAAAAATATATATTTTAATGCCAATACTCAATTTTTCGTCCTTAGTACTTTACGCTAAAATAATAAAGTTTTATTTAAATTTCAGATTTAAGCAGATAAATATTTATCCTCCTTTATTTACCTTAAATAGGAAAAGATGCATTTCATTTACTTACAAAATCTTCTTGAGAATTTCAATTCAAAAAAGATTTTCCTGTTCTTTTTAATTTCTATGTTTTTTTTAACATCTAATATTCTTGCGATCCAGAATTACTATTTGTTTCTGTTACAAGAATAATCTAATATAAATTGCCATCTTTTTAAAAAGATTAACTAGTAGAAATTAATTTTTTCTTCTGAAATATACTTTAAATAAAATTTAGATGTCTAGTTAAGTAACTGAAGTAGTAAATTGAATCACTGCATTTTGTCGTAGGTTAAAATAATATAACGCTTAAATTTGAAATTTGAAAACGATATATTTTTAACTCCCGCATTTATTTTTTGTTTGGGATTTACGTTAATTAAATGATATGTTATTTAAATTTTAAATTCTAAGCATATAAATCTTTATTGTACATCAATTTTTTGAGAATAAGAAATAAAGCATTAAAATTTTCTTGGAAATCTTGACAACAATTCCTATAGTTCGAATTAAATTATCTGATTATTTTCAGTTTCCATGCTCTTTTGACATTTATTGCTCGAGTGATTTAGATTTACTATTTCCTTCCGTTAGAAAATACCGACTAATGCGAAACCCACGATCTTTATAAGATTAACTAAAGTACAAATTAATTAACCTTCCCTTCTAATATATGCCAATAAAATTTACAATTCTCGTTAATTGTAGCAAAAATGTTGGCTCAAATGCCAGTTATTTAATTTAGAATAAAATAACGTATCATTTAAAGTTCAGAATAGTTAAAATTAGTAGTTTAATTTTTAGATTTTAAGTGAAGTTTTACATCCCAGTTTTATTTCTTTTGTTTAGCAATTTGAGTTAAAAGAGTAACATGTTGTTTAATTAATTTGGTTATTTTTATTTCATCCATATTTCTACTGTTTAGCAACTTACATTAAATATTAGTCTTGGCAGAGAAATGACGTATGAAGATTTCTATTATTTGTCAAGCTGAGACGAATGAATAATTTAAAAATATTTTTAAACATTTGTATGCATTTTTTATAGTAATAAAATTTTAATCTAAAGTAAATTTTTAACGTTATAAAAGGAAAATAGTTTTAAGTGCTGTGCTTTTTCGAAAATAATTTTTTAATTAATTGGAATCGTATAAATTCCTTTTTAGTTAATCCTATTTGCGCCCAATATTTCGACTTCTGGTAGCGGTAAGAAATTGATTTGAAAAGAATATATTTTTGTATATGAGGAATTACTAAACATAGATTCAGAAGGGTAACAATTCCCAATTATACCAAATTAATTTTTTTTAATTATTTCACAATGGAAATTGTTCTGCAGCAAAAATATCTTCTCAGTTTCACGAATTATCGCATATAAACTATTTCACTGAAGACATCCACTTGTAAAGAGCCTCAGTCCTTTCACTTTGAAAGAATAATTAGTTATATATCTGGAATTTATATTCCCTGCTTTATCACTGTATTGGTTTCTATTCTTTTCTGGTCATGTAATGATTCGAATTGATAGCCTTGATTAGAAAAAATAAGAAAAATATCCCTTTAGAAAAGGAAGCAAAATTTATATCTCTTCGCACTCAGAGAGACAAAACTAATTTACCACTAATTCCTGGCTTGCTAATGCTGTATTACTTTTACATCAGCTTCCTACTAATAACGATACTACCACTACTCTAAACAAAATTTAATTATGATTTCTCCGTGTTGGGATATTTCACTGCAGTACCTTTCAAATAATTTTTAGCGGCAATACGCATTGCTACAACTAAACTCAGAGTTTCCTTTCAGATTCTTATTTAAGAATTAATAAGATATTCTGTGGAAGAAAATACGAGGGCTAAAATCGGAAATGTGTAGTTTTGAGTGACCGTAGAAAAATAATGTTTCTTTTTTATTTATTTCCGACTGTTATTTATTTTCTTACTTGGGTTTTCATGCATCTATTTTCTCTTTACTGTCGCTGCTGTTCTGGATGTTAGAATAAGAAATAAAAAAATAAAAATTGTAGAAACTAAAACTGATAGTATAAATTTAGATTTAAAGATAAATTAACAATTATATTTATGAAAAAAGAAATGAATAAGAAATCGAGGGAAAGTCAGAAGAATGAACATTCCGAAAATCACTAATATATAAACCATCAAACTCCTTTTCTATCTTATTCCTTAATAGATGCTTTATTCTCCTGCCCCCCCCAGCTTAAAAATTGTAGATATCGATAAAGACCAAGAATACCACGAGAACTCAAACTGAATTTTTAGAGTCCCACACCTGAGCTTTTGGTACTTCGTAGTATAACCGTAACTGACAACTCCTACTCGCCACTAAGACACATGGGTTTATCTGATTGACTGGACCTCTGTGACAGGAACACTGGCAAGAAATACGGGTGAGTCTTAAAGGCCATCAGCGACCAGGATACAATCCTTTTCATGGACAGCGGCTCCCATTATTCTGTACCACCCGAGTGGTGAGAACCAACCACCATACAGGAAGTTTCTCATCTTTATTTCTGAAGTGCCCCCGGTAGGACATTTCGTAATATAGGGAAGACAACTGACAATGCATTTTAGGTCCTTTTCACTAACTATCAAAATCTAAAATTCGACATTGTAGTATCGATATTATATAAAAAAATTTCGTAATCGGCAACTCCGACCAGCCAATAAGGCACAAGTATTTATCTGAGTGACTGAATTGCCTCGATAACAACACTGGATGGAACTATGGCTGAATCCTAAGGGCCATCACCGGGCCACGGTACAACATTTGCCGTGGGTAGTACGAACCATCATAGCTAGGAGGTAGCCAACCGCCACCATTATGTTTATCTATTCGGGTGGTGAGAATCAACCACTATACCGGAAGCTTCTCATCCTCATTTCTGAGTTGCCCCCCCCCGATGGGAAGCTTCGTTGAATAATGAAGACAACTGACAATGCATTTCTGACCCCTTTCACTAATTATCTAAATTTACAATTCAACATTTTTGTATCAAGATCATATAACAAATTTCATATATATGAGTTATTTAGTTTTTGAATTATTGCGTTTGCATGCGTTGGAATGTCAGAATACACAGACTGACAAAAAAGTCAACATTTCGATGGATTCAAAATTTAATATTGACTTTACTTTGTATTACTATAAATTTTAAAACTGTGTGTCATGTTTTTTTTTATCTAGATGTGTGTGTTTTGTAATGATCTCATTCACTTACTCTCAAATGAAAAGACATACTTCCTGTGAAGGAATTTCCCCGAAAATTCAATAGAAATCTATAAATTTAGTGCAAAGAGTTACATTAAATTTCATTTGTCTATTTCATCGAGTTTTCGAACTTACCGTCTTCAAAGGCAGATTGATATAATTCCAAAAAATGTAATTTTCGGATTCGGAGAGTTCTAAAAATGTAGAGATTTGTCCAAATTTCGGAATTAAATTTTTTGGCTATTACCTTATCTCTGACTTATCTTTTAATGTACTTAATACTCAAGACGGTAATAATATTATGGCAGTTATTATAAGTAAAAATATTACGATAGATAAAAAAAACTTTTAAAAAGTATATTATTTCAACATATACAAATGATGAATCTGTGAATATTTATTATGTAAAGAACTAATTAGTCACCCGAGAACAATCACAACATAGAAACAAAATAACTGTTTTAATGGTATGGTTTTAATTGAACATCTAATTTTCAATTACATTGTTATCATAATTTACATCTGAAAAGGGAGACAAAACGTCTTCACAATTTACTAATTTAAAAGTGTCTGATATTATTAAAAAAAATTCTTCAAAATTTTATTTTAAAAAAACATTATAAAAACCATTGCTTCAGCAGATGCAAATGCTGAATTAATGATAAATTTTTTTATGTAAAAAACAAATTAGTCATCCTAGAACAATCAGAACATAGAAACAAAATAAATGTTTTGACAATTTGGTTTTGATTTTCATTTATATCTGTTACCATAATTTACATCTGAAAAGTGAGACGAAATGTCTCCATAATTTACTTATATAAAATTTTCTGATATTCTTTCGTATAAAACTATTCAAATGAATCTGTTCGAAATTTTCAAATAAGTATCAGGAGACTATCAGAGATTTTTTCTAAGACGAATTCTTTAAGGGAAAGGAGAAGAAATAATTTCAGAAATAATGTTGATGTAAATAAATAAACTTGCATATATAATAAATAATCTCAAAAAGGCTTATCCAAGAGGGAGTATTTCTAAAGAGTCTTGAGATTCGGACGTATTTTGGATAATTTATGTCCAGAAATAATAAATTTTGTTTCCTTTTCTGAAGATGGTAGCAATACTTAAAATGCGTCTTCTTAAGATGCAGATTCTAGAATTTATGGAAATAAATGCGAAAAATTATAAATCTACTTTCAAAAGAGAATGTGAGTGTGAATAGTGTAAAATGTGGATCAAAATTTATAATTTCAAAGGTCTTATGTTTCAGTCGTATTTACAACATACGACTATCGCGTATCACATAAAACAATTTAAAACCATACGTAATTATGTATACAACATACGTTTGTTTTGCCATTAGGATGTTTAAATAAATCTAGCATTTAACATTTGAAATGACATTGACGATATTTTAAAATCTTTTCAAATTCCTAGTAGGAAAAATGTTATTCAAAATAAAGATAAATTAAGGGGATAATTAAGTAAGAAGTTTTATTCCAGACTATAATTTCATATTCGTCATTTCTATAAATAAGTAAGTGCTAAATAAAATATATTGGAAGAAATGATTAAATAGTAAAGGAACGAATACAAATAATAATAATAATCGTAAATTTGTGAGGTAAAAAGAAAGCAAATATTGTTATTGTTGTGTTTTGTTGATATTATAATTGTTTAAAAAAAGACATTTAACTTAAATGTTTCATCTGATGAAAAAATGCAGGGCTCGGTAAAAAATCTCGGACAAAGTTATTGCATCATAGAACAGAAGTTAACTATTTTTTTTTAAATTCGTGTTCATTTATTTTTGTCTACCACTTCAATTATAAGATATTTTATAATCTATTTTTTTGACAATTTTACACTGTGAAGCAAAAGATTTATTTAAAGATTATTTATGCTATTTTAGAGAAAGAAAAAAAGATTATTTATGCTATTTTAGAGCAAGAAAAACGATAGTGGGATATCGTTCGTTTGCTTAACGTACCTCGGCATACGGTGTCTGATGCAATCTGTCGCTTCAAAGAGTATGGCAATGATGGTCGGCTTTTCAAAAAGTGAACGAAAACGTATGTTAAACACTTTCAGTAACCGAAAGGTCATAAAAAAACAAGTTCAACGAAATCCAAGGTTTTCCATAAGAAAGATCGCTCGTGAAATGGGAATAAATGACCGCTCAGTGCGGAGAATGCAAAAACAGAGCTCGAACTGAAGCCTTACAAGTTCCAAAAAGTTTAGCTTCTCATTGAAGAAAATAAACTCGTGCGGCTCCAAAGACTTCAAAATTTTTGAGATGGATCGCAAGTAAGCTCTATAAGAGATTCCTTTTCACTAATCAGAAGCTCTTTATCGTCTAATGAACTCGTAATTTCCAGAACGATAGGATGCTCCCAAACTCTGTAGACGTTCCAAACACTTCAGCAATTGATGAACATCGGCAAGGTCTGGGGCAGAATTTGTGCCAGCGGCAAAACACCTCTGGTGTTTGTGAATGAGAACCTTAAAAAAAATTTTAAAGTGTACCATCGAGACATTCCAGTAGCTGTTGTACTTCCGTGGGCCAAGACACACTTCGGCAAAGTAAAATGGATGTTTCAACAAGACTCCGCACTATCTCTCAAACCCAAAAAGACTCAAGAGAGGAGCAAGGCGCATTTTCCGAACGTGATATCATCTGGAGAGTGGGCACAAAACTTATCAAATCTCAATGCCATAGATTATAATGGTTTATTTTGGATTTTAGGGTTTTCACTAAACCACATAAAAGTTTGGACTCTCTAAAGCAATGGCTTCGGTGGCGATGGGATAGATTAAAGGTAGAAGACTTGCGGCTCATTGCTGAAAATTTCAGTAAGCGTTTGAGCCACTGCATCTCTGAGAAAAGCGGCCACTTTGATAACAATTAAATTTGTTTATCAGTAAATTGTTTACGTTATATTTTATTAATTTATTTATTCTTAATAAAGTTTATTAAAAATTGTTTTTCGGGTTTTCTGCGCACCCTGTATACAAAATTTATCAATTATTCACTTTCAATCACATTTATTGAATATTTAACAATTTTCTAGGGCTAAGATTTCTTTTGTGAGTATTTTTTGTATCATTATACAGTATTACCATAATAAAAATAAAGAAATATATTTTTTATTACATAAAATGCAAAAAATATATACTCCTGGGAAATAACTGTTTGCCTATCTCTTTTCTGATATTTCTAACAGCAAAGTTATTTCAAAATACAAATTCATTTTATAAATAAAGAAGTATACAATTCAATAAAAAGATCTAAAATTACAAGAGCAAATCATTTTAAATTCAATAAAAAGAACATATCTTTCACTTTCTAAAATACTGAGCAAAAGCACAATTTCACAACAAAAAAAATGCATATTTTTTCTTTTATTAGAATTTATAAAAAAATGTTTTAAAATCTATAGATAACATAAGAGAACCTTTCTTCCTCAAATACTAAACTAGCGCTTCATAAAAAAAAATAGATTAGGAAAACTAAGGCAAAATTATTCAATGATATTCTAGAAGTGGAAGTACATTTCGTGTTTTCTTACAGTAAATGTTATAACATTCTGTGGCTGCCCCAACCCCTTTAGATACTCCTCCCCAACACAACTTTGCACTATTTTCTTTCCAGTTATATTTTCAGTCACTGTTTCTGTTGGTATAGCAACATTATCAACACAGCGTGGGAAAATCATCACATGTTTAAAGAACTGCTGTCGAACCGGCAGTAAATGGAGTTGGTAATTTTTTCCTCCCTTATTCTTTCTTCATGCAAGCATTGTCTATTCTGCTGCACGTGGATTTTAGTTCCATGCCTAGAATAAATAAATGATTAAGACAAGGAGCAAAGAATAAATTATTCGATCTGAGAAAAGACGAAGTTTGATGTAACGTGATCATTGAGAAGCAAGTATAATGATTAATGAATTGAGGGATATTTATAGCACTGGGTAGATCTGTGCAATACAGGCGCTTAAATAGTATATATGCCAATTTCTATGATAGGTTTATAAAGAATATTGCAATAGTTGAGGTTCACGTTTATCATTCAAAAAATTGACCTCAATTTTTCAAAAAATGACTGAGCATTGGCCAGCCAGTTTATTAATTTGTTTAAAGAATTTACTGGTTTATAAAGCAGCTTAAATCCTTTTATAAACGTTTCCCTATTCAGAATTGTCAATCACTAAAATCTTTTGTTTTTCTTTCAAATCAATTGCTAAAATATTTTTTTATTTGTATATTATATTTTATTCTATTATAAAATGGTTTCTATTATAGTTGTTACAGATTAGGAAAAATAAAAGAGAGAGAGAGAGAGAATTTTCTTACATTCCGAATTCTCCAATTTGCTAGACAGTACATCCGTTATTATTAAATAGAAGAATTAAATTGTTACTTAAAATCTTAGTTATATCTTAGAATAATAAATGGCTTGAAACATATGAATACGTATATTTAAAAAATATTTATATTGATACCTTTTATCCTTATTTCGTTTTAAATCTTTTCTGAAAAATAATGTCGCTATTAATAATTTAATGTACCATTAGCATTACATATGCTACTAATGCCCCGTGAGTGCTTAGATATAGAAAACTTAACGTTCAAGCGGCTTTTATATTAACTTAATTAAATTTTATTAACTTAATTATGATACAAAGTGTGACATTAATTTGTTAATGAATGATTCTTCTTTTCTTCGGTAACTTTCCATTTTGAAGTTCAGTTATTTTAACGCCCCGTTCTAAAGCAACACTAGGACTATTTTGGGACAATCCTCTAATTTTGAACTGCGGTCAGACGACGAGGACGACATCAGAGCTGGCACCTACCCACTCCAAACTTCAGCACCACATCAGTGGGAGATTTCCATTTGGAAATAGATATACATTAAAGTTGTATTAATGAATCATTTTTATTCGTTCGATTTTAAAGTATGTTTAAATTTACCTGTTTTCAAATACTATTATAAAATGTATTAAAGTCATTCAATTTAGTTACATTAAATTAAAGGAAAGAAGTAAAATTCCTATCGAATGCTTGAATTTTTCAGGAATAGCTTTTACTTCCTTTCACTGCACGGGAAGGAAGCAACTTATCAAATAAAACCAATATAAAATTACTCCCAGATATTGATTTTCGTAATATAAAAACATTTTACTCTTGATTTCAAAACTTCTGGTAATCCTTTGCAAAATCTGAAAAATTACATGTTTTATTCATAAAATCCTGAAAAAATAAAAAATTGAAATTGAAATTCCTAGTGAATGCAGAAACCGATCACACATCCTCACATAAATTCTATGCAACGTTATTTCCGCACTAAGGCAGTTCTTCTGATTCATACGTCAAATATATAGTTTATTTTTTTATTTGTCGAGATTTTGCGTTAAATTCTAACAAAGAAAAGAGAATTTTCACTATCTGTGAAAATATTAAAAAACGGAAAGGTCCCATCTACACCCATTTCGATCTTTTGATAGTAATATTCATGACTCATTAAAATTACAAAAAAGAACAATGATAATTATAAAATTAAAGATATAAAGTTTGTATTCATAATTTGGTTTCTCAGCAACTGATTACGTAGCGTGGGATGACTATTTTTATATTTTTATTGTTAGATATGGTCCTTGCATTGGCGTAGTGCATCTTCCACGTGACCTGGGCCTCCCGGGTTCGAATCCCGGTTCAGGCGGGGTTGTTCTTCATCTGTGTTTTATCTGTGAGGTGTGTGAATGTGCCCTCCTGTAAAAAGGGGTTGTGCAAGCGAAGGTGTGAGTTTCTTCTTCATATGAGTCAGAAGTCAGACTTCTGCCCTCTGGTGCTCAGGGGTCTTTACACTCAGAAGCTACTGACCCCCCCCCCCCTTTCCGTGGCAACACGGACACGACATCATCAATTATAGTTTTTTTTTATTCTTGTATCAAGCATATAGTTTGCATTTATTTTATTTTATTGAAGTTTTTATGTAATTCTTATAAAAAAATTGAAGTTTATATTGTCTATGGTTTCTGCTTTAATTATATTAATAAATTCAAAAGTTACTACCTACTTATCTGGTACTAATACACATTGATATATTAAACCTACTAAGTAGAACAACAGTCATTAGGAACTGAAACAAATAAGGTTTTTATTCTTATTTGGTTTCTTAGCAACCGATTATGTATAGTGGTATGCCTACTTTTAGATTTTTATCTAAGCTTTTTTATGAATTCTATTCAATGATAAACTTCTTTTTTATATCTAAAAATGTATACATCATCCTTTAAAGGCGAGTTTTAAAAAAAAGAAATAATCCTAAAAAGAAGTTATATTAGCAATGATAATTCGTAAAGGGCATCAAATAAAAAATTTCACCCTAGTTTGCTTTTTTGCTGTGCTGAGTTCGTTTTATCATTAATTATAAGGAACTCAGTTTCTGAAAGTTCCGCTAGGTGAAAAGAAGCAATTAAAGAACAAATTAAATATATTACCAAAAGTTAAGCACATACATGGTTGGTGTAAATGCTGAAAAAACAATAACAGTGATCTGATGCTCTTTTTCCAAGAACCTTGTCGCTTGAAATTTAAGATAGACTTTAACACTTTCCGTCAGTCTGAAATCTCTGCAAGGAAAAAAATACGGAAATGTCTAGAGAGTCTCGAATTTTTAAAATCCTTCTAAAATCGCTGTTTCGACATCCCGATCGGTACTGGGATTTCAGCACCTTCATAATTCATCTTTTTAATCATATAAAATAAACTGAAATTAAAACAATGCATTCCACATTAATCGTTTAACAGTCTAAAACTCTAGTAATGTGGGCTAACTACAACAGTGAAATTTCAAATGAAACGCTATCATATTCCTACAATATTAGATTTTTCTTTGAAGTTACGTTTTCACATATATAAAACAATAGGCTGATATTTTATTCTTAAATGATATTTTCATTAACTGTCCATACCTTTTATCTGAAGAAAGATGTCAGTAATGAATACAAATCCGTTTTCATATATTTGTTTTGTACAGTATCGTATATTTTATACCATATCTTATGATCGAATTGATTGTTGTTCATTGATGAGCGATTAACGATTAACATCAACAATCACGTTTAGAAAATGTAAAAAGTAATTGCTCCCCTCAAAGGTAGTATAATTTAAGAGTTTGTTTAACCACACACATCAAGCTAACTTACCAGCATCGCTCGATGATGTTAGACTTGTTTTACTTAGACATCCGACTAAAAATGCTACTAGAATTGCCCTAGGCAAAATTGATTACGCTTGATCTGGCTTATGAAATTCATTTGAGCAACTATGATTTCGAGACAATTTTCAGTGACAAGAAGCATCGCTACAGCTCAACTCGGAGTTCCCTTTCAAGCTCCTATCTAGGAACTAATAAAATATTCTGAGCAGGAAAATGCCTAGACGGAAGTCGGAAATGTAAAGTTTAGGACGACGCAAGAAAAGTAATGTTACATTGTTTTTTTTTTTTTTCTATCCATATTTATTTATTTATTTACTTACTTTTTTTTATTTTTGCCAGTCATTTTCTCTTTGATGTCACTCCTGTTCTACTTGTTAAGAAAAGACATGAAAGATAAAAGAAAACTGAATTCATTGGAAACAAAATTAGTGAAGCATATTCAGAAGCTGAAGTTTAGAAACAAATCTCGAGTTCGTAACTACTTATTTTAACACACACACACACAAAAAAAAAAAACAGATGTTGAAACTTCCATCTTCTATTCTTCATCAACACATCTGGGTACATGTTTAGAGACCTGTTCAGGATAGTCGGCTCAACAACTTAAATCATAAAGTGTATATCGTATAACAATTTCAACAATTTATCATTTTTTTATAATATTACGAATGGACTTCTTTTTCATGTATATAGCCAATTACTCCGACACCACTGAAGGAAGCAGCATCGAAAGAATTTGTTGTGACCGACCACTGTATTTATCAAAATCCGTCCATAACATCGGCCGATTCACCGAACTGACATCCTCTTCGAGGTAGTTGGTCCACCAATCACAAAATGGTCAATCTGACCTTCCGCCTCACCTTCCCGTACACCTATCGTCCTGTTCAACAAGGAGCAGGCCATCGCTTTAAGAAAATATCCACAAAATTCCTCCGAATTCTCATTCCACAACAAGAGAAATCCAAACAATCTCAAAACTTTCTAATAGTTGGTAAAGAAAAACAACTTTCAAATTCTATCATCAAATCCTTCAGTATTTGACGATTTTATGATGCCATCAGTACTGCACCCAAGTCATTTTTGAGATTATTTCATTAAGTCAACTTTTAGATTCTTTAATTAGTCAACTTTTAGATTTTTTCATTAGTCAACTTTTTGGTTCTTCATTAAGTCAACTTTTAGATTTTTTCATTAAGGCAACTTTTAGATTCTTTCATTAGTCAACTACAAGATTCTTTCATTAAGTCAACTTTTGGATTCTTTCATTAGTCAACTTTTAGATTCTTTCATTAGTCAACTTTTAGATTCTTTCATTAAGGCAACTTTTAGATTCTTTCATTAGTCAACTTTTAGATTCTTTTATTAAGGCAACTTTTTGGTTCTTCATTAAGTCAACTTTTAGATTCTTTCATTAAGGCAACTTTTAGATTCGTTAATTAGTCAACTTTTTGGTTCTTTCCTCAAGTCACCTTTTAGATTTTTTCATTAGTCAACTTTTATATTCTTTCATTAAGAGAACTTTTAGATTATTTCATTAGTCAACTTTTAAATTCTTTCGTTTGGTCAGCTTTTAGATTCTTTCTGAATAATACGAATAGACTATCAAATTGGATACTGAATCTTTTCATAGAAGCGTTTCTCAAGTTTCTGGTATATATACGAAAAATATAGATATAATTTTATTTAAATAAAAAAAATTCATTTTTGCACAAGAAAATTAATTTCAAAGCATCTGTGTATCTAAGTGAAAAAATCAATGATTTTGAAATTGAAAAATTTTAAATCATACAATTGCTGTTTATTTCACTAAAAAAATGTTAATAAACATAAAAATCAAAGCTTGTAAATATTATCCTAGAAATAGGAAATTGTTCTTTCGGCTATATATTGAAATAAATTTTTATCAATTCATATATGCAGTATAAAAATTTTCTACATAACTATTTTACTTCCTAGAAACATAGGAAGGAAGAAGTAAATTTCTTCTGCTAAAGAAGAAACAGTGTTACAGAAATTAAAAAAGTATGTCTAATAATAAATTTTCTCTTTGTAATGTAATAAAGGTGAGAACAGTATGATTTAAATTAAATCGTTTTAAAAAATTGAAGCATATAGCATGTTCAATGAGTATTCAGCGTTCCGATATTTACCAAAGTTTCTTTCACACTTTAAAAATTTCTTCGATTACTTTTAAATTCAATTCTTTATTGAAACAAAATATTTCTTAAGAAAAGAATAAAGCGAATATTTAAAAAAATCATTCAAGTCATAACGGTATTTTTTTTCTTAATTGATTTTTTCAATTCAATCACATAATTCATGAATATATTTCAAACATATAAATAATCAATTTTAATATTTTTGTAAATCTATATTAAGATACATAAAACTATCAAAATAGTATGATGTAAATTTTAAAAATTTAATAAAATTTACATTATTTCTTTACATACTGAATTTACAAATAAAATTATTACATTATTTAAGCTACAAATAAAGTATTCTAACTATGGACCATTAGCACGCAAACATTTTCAACATTTAAACAGAATGAATGATCAGACAGTAGAAAATAAATATCTAACTTCCATTTATATCAATTAGCATAATTTATTTTTGATAAATGTGGTAAACCCTTAATTTATGAATTTTAAATCCTATCTGGTACAAATTCGAATAAAATTCTTTAAAAGAAATCATTCGAATTGTTCATCAACTATAAATTATCACGAGACCGTGAACTCACTTTTCAAAAATAAATTCTCCTACTCCAAGAAAAAGAATTAGTCTCCAGATTTGGATGAAGATGCTGATAATGAATAATCTGGAAACGACTTAACCGAGAGAGAGTATTTCTGGAGAATCTTGGGAATGGGGCAGCTTTTGGATAATTTATCTTTAGGGGTAATTAACTTTATTTCTTTTTCTGAAGTTGGTATCAATACTCATAATGCGTCTCCTTAAGAAGTTGAATTTATTCCTAAAGTTTAGCGTTTAGGGAAATAAATTATATGAGAAAAATTATAAATCAGTTGGTGATGAGGAGTCTAAATGTGAGTTTGAAAAGCATGAATTGTAAATACTAAAGATTTTTCTGAAAATGAAATGTACGACATGTTGATGCGACAGCTGGAACTATAGAAATGTTTACACATTTTTAGAATCATTTCGGTACTATTTAATTAAAATTTACAAAGAAATTACTATTATATGAATGTTTGATATGATACCTTGTTTTCTGAACTATAAATCTACTTCATAATTTTCCTGACAGAAAG
Source organism: Argiope aurantia (assembly GCA_026543865.1). NCBI lineage: Eukaryota > Metazoa > Arthropoda > Arachnida > Araneae > Araneidae > Argiope > Argiope aurantia. The sequence continues at coordinate 60,885 of JAPMOR010029412.1, forward strand.
GCATTTTGTAAAATTCCTAGGGGTATTGACTTTCATTCTTCTTTTTTCTACTTCCCATAGCACATTAAATTTCGTGGGTTTGCACTTAGAAAGGGCACATTTAAACAAAGAAAAGGGACAACAGTCCATAGATGAAACGTCAGGGTGTTTTGCAAGATGATACAATTATTAAAAACTGTGTTTGTAATAATTGTATCAGTTTTTATTTTTTTAAGGAAAGTAATGGTATTTTTGGAAATGTGGTTAGTAGCATTGTCTTAATAATTTTTTATTCCTTGAAAATCATTGGGAAAAAGAAATGGAATTTTTGTATATAAATATCGGACGTAACACTTTCTCTCGAAAATATGTTGGGTCGATTTCAATAGTTCTTCTCGCACTTTTAACTTTTTTATTTACCATCGTAGCAGAACCCTACAACAACCATAAACACTTACTGAAACTTTATTTCAACTGGCGAAATCAAAGTTGGACCTTTTTTCCTTTCATTTTACTGTTGTAGATATACATATTTTAATTGCGATTTAGATGAACAAATACTTCTTCAAAGATTATAAGGTGTGTTCATTTTTTTCAAAATTTTTATAAACTGCTGCCTTAAAAGCTAATAAACATCATACATATATTTCTTAGAGTTTTTAAGTTACTAATCTTGGTATAGCAAAGATTTAAGCTACCGATTTCTGCTTAGCCAGATTTTTTTTCTTGTTACTAAATA
>JAPMOR010029412.1:66602-92156 GCA_026543865.1 Argiope aurantia
AGCTACCGATTTCTGCTTAGCCAGATTTTTTTTCTTGTTACTAAATATTTGAAACAGCAAGTGCCTTTTCGTTTATATATTTGAAGATTATTTAAGTTGTGAATGAAGATTTGAAAAGAAAGTTTGAAATAACTATTGCCAATTTTTCCTTTTCTTGCTAATGAAGATTCTTATTTTCCGCTTAGAAATTTTAATACGTTACCAGGAGAAATATAATACATTATTAGAAGAAATAAACACAAGAAATGTTTTTATATTATTTTATTTCATAAAATGCTAAAATGTAATATCCCAATGAGACCTTGACTCAATATCGATTGTCCCAGTTTAAAAAGCTTTTTAAATATTGGTATAATTTCTAGTGAAGATTTCTTTCTATGAAATATTTAAGGAAATATTAACAAATAGCACAAATTTGAACGTAAAGAATCTTTCGGTGAATCATTGTGTAACCCCCTTCTTCACCAAGTTGATACAGCTCTTCGAATTTGAGAACCTTTAACCGAAACTTCATTTTATAACACATCTTTCACCCTCAAAAATAGTAAATAAAAACACAAATTTATACATATAAAAAAGATTCTGTTGTAAGAACTCTAGAATATATCCTTTAAAAACTGAAGAAAATAAAAGTATTTCACACATCCTTCCATAAATGTAACATTGTTCGGTACAGTACAGAATAAATATGTTAACACATTCAGCAGTGCTTGAAGATGAAAACGGTGGAGGGAAAACAAAGGTAAAAATATTCAATAGTATTCTGAAAGTAGAAGAACTTTTCGGGCTTTATGGAAGCAAATGTGATAATATTCCATAAACTTCCTTTCCATTTTAGAAACTTCTCCTCGCACTTTTGATTTGTTTTACTTGGAGCTGAAACTACTATACTTTTAGAGACTATTTCTGTTGATATAGAAATCTTATTAACATAGTTTTGGGGGAAAATCGCCATCTGTTCAAAGAACTGGCGCCATTGGCGGTAAATTTAGTTGGTGCTTTTCCTAATCTCGTTTTTTTCCCTTACAAATAATGTAATATTTAGCTCCATGCCTACCATGAATAAATAATTAACATCAGATGGGAAGAATGCAATTAAAGAAAAGTTGATGCTTTAATATAAGCGATCTTCGTTGTAAAAAGAATGAAGACATAGTTATTTACAAATCTTGATAGATCTGCGCGATGCAAATGTTGAACTATATTTCCACTTCCTATGTCAGGCTTCTAAAGGTCATTAAATTCAATGATGCAATAAAAGTTTTAGGTATATTTCTTCAGAGAAGTGATTCTGAAACATCGTAACTAATTAAGTATTGTTAATTTTAGAATTGCAGTTAGTTGACACGTATTGTTCTCCTTCAAATTCCTTTGCTGTAATTTTTTTTCGATTTATGACATCAACTTTTTGCATAGTAATTTCTGATACAAATGTTTCAGTTCTGAAAGTCGTGCATCTATCATAAACTTCAGAACAGCATTTTGACCAAACAAATTTACTAAACGATTTATGATTTACCATTAGATATAATAATTAATTACTTTATTAACTGCAAGAAATAAAAAGAAAAAAATATGCAAGAAAAAAGAGAAAACAAAGAATACGATTAATTAATATTTTCATTCATTATCTTTTTAATATCACGAAATGCAAATTGTTCTATAAATTAACTATATATGATAGGCATTTAGTGTTTAAAATAAAAACAATAATTTCTTATATGACTATGCAAACAATTTTTTTTAATTTTTTTATTTCAGACCTTTCTAATAAGATTAATTTTTTTTTCTCCTCCCTTCTTCTTAAGCAAATGTAGAGCAGAAGATCTCAAACTTTTAAAATTTGATTCTGAAAAAATAAGATTAAAAGAGTATTTCAAATTAACATCAAAAAAGAAATTCGTGAGCAAAAATAATGCTTTGTATATAGAATTTTTATAATTAAAAAAGTTCACTAAACTTAAATTATCCTATTGTATAAGTAAAGAAATATTTCCTTATGAGTTAAAATAAATATTATAGTAATAAGTATAGCAATGTATAAATATGATACAATAAGTTTCATTTAGGCAGTGTGGCTGCTACGATAGAAGTCAATTTCATAAAGAGTGCGAAAAGTATAATTTATATATGTATATTTCTGAGGAATAAAGATTAAATGAAAATTTTAAATGATGCACCAATTTACATTAATTTATACATTTTTGTATAAAAATTTCTATACTAAAAATAAAATAATGCTTGTTTAATGGTTCATGAACCACTAACGTATTTGAGAAACTTTGAAATAAAAAATTTAACACTTAAGTCTTCTTAATATTTTACTCTATTTGATATTTTATGACAGGAAGTTTAATTTATGCAATTAGGAAACGAAGAATAACATTTAATCATTATATTTCAACCTAATTATTTTGTTCCCGTAAGAAAATATTAAATTTTAAAGAAATTCGAAATTTAGATGCTGAATTCTTCAAAATAAATTATTTTTATTCATGGTAATGTTTCTGAATATTTTTAAAGCTTTTAATTTCATATGAACTTCTATCTTTAATTCATTATTTAATATATTCATTCCAAACTAAGTGAAATAACTCAAAATTCTTAATTCTATGCATGAATTTATTTGAGATGATTTTTATTCATGCTTTATTTTTCAGAAAATAAAACCCCCAAGACTTTGAAAATAGCCAGAAAAATAAAATAAAAGCAATTGAAATTTTTTTCGAAAAACAGATTTTAGGATTACAAAAGCATTATCTCTTGATTCTGTAACTTTCGTAAATCCTTTGAAAGTCTTAAATTTTCATACTTAATTCATGAATTGTTAAAAAATAAATACATTTGCTCAAATTCTTGCCTAGTGCAGAACACAATCCTAAACTTCAAAATAAAACTCACTCTTACAGTAATATTGATATAGTCAGTGATTACATCTGATTCATGTATCAAATATACATTGAAAATATTTAGTTTTGCTTGGATTTTATATATAAGTTCAATTAAGAAAAACTGTCTCCTTGTATAAGATTTTTCTATTAAAAACACAAGAAAAATGGTAAGTTTTTATCGCACAAATTATATTCGTGCGGAGAAATATCTAATATATATACTAAAATAAAATTAAAAATTAGGGAAACCCCAATTATAAAACTTAGCAACCGATAACAAAATCTGAGTGCTTATTTTTAGATGTTTATAGAAAGTTTCTTTATAAATTGAAATAAATAAATAATTTCTTTTTAATTTTTAAAAATATCGTAGATTCCTTAGAGAACAACTTAAGATAGGTTTCAAAAATAATTTACGTTGAAAATGAAAATTATTGTAGCTTAATAAGGATATTTAAAACTGTAAAATACTCAAGTGATATAGTTCTATAAATTGCTAATAAATATTCCTTTTCCATTAGTCGTGATTAAAATAGTACGCATGTGAAATGAAAAATGTGATAAAAATATTAATTGAATATTTTCATCGGCTTTTTTTACGTAGTTATAATCCTGTAACACAATTTATTTTCATTTAGGCATTTCAGTCGATTTTCCATCTTTTCATAATCACTTAAAATGTTTTTATGAACAATTTACATAATGATGAAAATGAACGAAGTCATCTATAAAATATATAGCTTATTCAGTAGAAAATGACTATTGCTTCATATCATCAAGAAATCTGTCCTCTACTGTTTATCGCTCTACATAGTGATAATATTTTCCAATATTTAGATAGCAAAGCCAAAGCTCACACTGCTGAAGATCCACAATTTCATTCGGATATGGAATGTGTTAAATGAGATATTCTGGCACTTACAGCATACAATATAATCAATCGACTTGGGGATTAACAAATCTGGATATTTCAGAAATCCAGAGATATTTTCTTGCCCATGGCAAGTGCCATTATAAACAACCAAAACAGAGATATATTTTTCAAACTGTGGTTCAATGAACTGAAATGTATTCTCGTTGGACCTTTATTCTTGCATCATCCACGCATGTTTAACACATCTAATCTTCCCCCTCCCCCCAAAAAAAACTCAACCATCTTCTTGTTTTTACAGTCTTCTCTTTCTGTTAAGGAATATTTTCTAGTGTAACACTGATGATATACCAGCTGAAATCCAATATGCAATTACAAAGAGATAAACATTTAACAAACATAAAGATTTAGCACATGTGTTCATTAGCAACTATAAGTATTAATTGGGTTATTAAAAAATGTATGCCCAATTAATGGAGGAGGGAGGTGTGAAATGAGGATTAAATGATTTTAGATTTTTCCATCATATTTTCCTGAAACATTCACAGCACAAATATAATTTTTACATTTAAAAATTATTTGATGATATGGCAAAATTTTATTCTTAAAATTATATAGACTTTCGATGACTAACTTTGCCTTATGCGAAAGAGCCTGTATCAATTAATACGTTTAAGATTTTTTTAAAGAGATGTATTCCTCTTTGCATTTTCTATCCAATTCCTTTTTCCAAATTTTCTTAATTAAAAAAATAAATGACCATCTCTTTCTTTAACTGAAACATTAATAAGTTCCTCCATTGTATTCCTTGGAAACAATTTTCTTCACTGCATACCAGTATTATATAGATGAATTATAACTGCGCATTCACTAGTGTACGAATTTTAATGCAGTAATTTCCACTTGAAAAAAAATTTCTACTCTGAATACCCGTAATATATTGGAATAGCAGAATTGGGCATTCACCAAAGTACGAATTTTAAGGCAGCAATTTCCACTTGGAAACAGTTTCTTGCTCTGAATATCTGTATTATACTGGAAGAGTAGAGTTGCGCACTCACCTGTGCAAGAATTTTTAAACAGCAACTTTGATTTGGAAACTATTTCCTGCTCTGAATACCAGTATTATATTGCCGGATTAGAGTTCGCAATGACCAGTGTATGAATTTTAAAACAGAAGCAATTTCTTGCTCTGAATACCAGTATTATATAGGCAGAATTTAATCCCCCATTCTCCAGTGCATGGATTTTAATGCAATATATCGATTTGTAAATGCTTTCGAGCAATGAAAATTAAATTTACTAATTTAAAATGAAGCTAATCACCAATTACTCATCTGGAGATTATCTTCTAACCATCCCCTATATAATAACCAATGCGGTAATCAAAGCAATGGATATCCGTATATGAAAGACAAAAATTTAAATTTCAGTACAAAAAGTTACTTTTTGCTGTTTTCTAAACGGCTGTTTGTTCACTTACTTATTTTTTGTACATCTAATCTCAATTTGCGGTGCACTTGTTCTGGATGTTAGAAAAAGCTCATTTTGTAGCAAACTAAATTGGTTGGACACTTTCAGCGTCTGACGCTTCAGGACAAAGTATAATTGCGATGTAAATAGAGAAAGAGGAAAGCATAGAAAAGAAACAGGTGGAAGTTTCTTTTTTAAAAAATGTAGAATACCTGACCAGAGAAAGAAAAGGCCAAAAGTGAGGATGAAATTCTTTTTCACGCAATGCATACTTACAGGCTAATTATAATAACTTTTTACAAAAATATTTTTAAAATTCCTTTTCATGATAGAATTACAGAATGCTCTCTTTTGTCCTGAAGCAAGACCTCGGAGTTTCAATCATAAATATCTTTTAATATATTATGCATAGGCCATATGGATGTGTTTTAGAAATTTCGGGGTTTATGAGCAGGTAAATGAAGATAAGTAAGTGCGATTTTGAGCTGCTATAAGTACATAAACAACCAATTCATAAAATATAGAGTTAATCAAAAACAATTGTTTTGGTTCTAACAAAGAAACTGTGCTAAAAATGTTGTCACGTAGGAATAAGCAGGAAGATGGATTGTTCATAAATACTTTGTTATTTCAGATAATAGAATTCAATTTCTATTGGCAAAAAAGAGAAAAAGTCTAAAAAATTATGTTAAATAAAAATGAATATCAATTTTTAGAATTAATGAGGATCTATGGGAGGACAAAAGAATTATCTGTTATCCAATTAGTTAGAAACACTAACGAATTCTGCGATGTCAGAAGAGTTATATGTCATCCAAACAGTTAGAAACACAAAGGAATTCTGTGATGTCAGAAGAGTTATCTGTCATCCAATCAGTTAGAAATACTGGGATGACAGAAGAGATATCTGTCATCCAATCAATTAGAAACACTAAGGAATTCTGGGATGACAGAAGTGTTTTCTGTCATCCAATCAATTAGAAAGACTAAGAAATTCTGTGATGTCAGAAGAGTTGTCTGTAATCCAATCAGTTAGAAACACTAAGGAATTCTGGGATGACAGAAGTGTTATCTGTCATACAATCAATTAGAAATACTAAGGAACTCTGGGATGACAAAAGAAAATATTTGATATCCAATCAGATACTTTTGAAAATTTATTTCATGTTTGTGACATTGTGATTATATTTTCGATCTCTAAAATATTCGTGATATTTTCTAATTCGACAAATTATTTGTTATTGTAAAAATGGTGATGCCTTTCGAAAACTCAGTAATAAGTTTTACTAGAATTGAGTGCTTATTTGTTGTTGTTTTTTTATGTTCTCAAGTACCAAATTTTAAAATCTTATCTATTTTATAAAATTTCAAAGTTTTTAATCAGATTACAAAATAAACTTATCAAAAATACCAAATCACGTATTAAACCTATACTGTTAGCAATTCAGCATGCCTTTTTAAGTGAAATTATAGTAGATCATTAAAAATGGAGTTTTTGTATTTGATATATTTCTGTTGTTACTCTTTCGCTAAAATTTACTATGACTTTTCATTATTAGACGATATTTTTTTTAACTGCCCATGCCATTTGTCAGGAAACAAGCATCTATAACAAGTTTAACTCCGTTCATTTTGAATAAATGCTTTGTGTAATGGTGTAATTTCTAAATTTTGTATTGAATGCGTTTTCAACGAATTGATTTCTGTACAATGATGATCACCAAATGATTCGAATCAACAATCGTAATTAAAAATATAAAAAGGAGTCTCTGGCGGAAAATGAAACATAGTTGAATTTGCTCCTATTCAGAAAGATATAATTAACCTTCCAGAAACGTCCAGCCTCGTTGACGCTTTACTTCGAGTTCCTATTAAAAATGTTACCAGTAGCAAAGTAGATAAGCAAACCAGTAGCTAAGCAAAATTGAATTACGCCTTATCCGGTTTGAGCAATAATGACTTTGTAACAATTTTCAGCGATATGAAACATCACTAAAACAAACTCGGAGTTTCCTTTCAAGTTCCTATTCGGGAACTAAGAAAATATTCTGTGAGAGAAATGCCAAAACGGAATTCTAAAATGTAAGGTAGAGAGAGTAATAAAACAAGAAAAATAATGTCTTGTTTTATTTCTCGTTCTCTTTATATTTAATTGTTAATATTTTTGAATTTGAGATTCTATTTTTTCTTTGAAGTCACTCCAATCCTATATATTAGAATACGACAAGAAATAAATCAAAAGTCACTGGTAGCTGCAAACCAAATTTTTTAAACAGCATTAAAAATTTATCTTTGAAATAAAGCATAATTCATCAACAAGAGGGCAGAAAGTGTTAAGAAAAATGAAGTTTTATATTGAAGTTAAGTTTTATCCACACCAATAAATCGTATTTAATTTGCGAGCAATTACCTTTGTTTGCATTTCACTTTGATTTGCGTTCAGGTTTGTAAAATAATATTTTCACAAAGGCCTATAGATTTGAAGCAGAAACTTACAGTATCTTAAATTTCTTTCTTTAAAAGAATTGTTTCGAAATTTTTATTTACTATAAAGTATCTTGAGATTGTGATAAGAATTTTAGAAAATAAATTCTTTGAAGCCACAACGGGGAATTAGTTTCACGTATAATGCAGATACAGATAATTATAGAGGCAATAAATAATCTCAAAATGGCTTAGAAGGCTTAAGGAGTATTTCTTCAGACTCTTGGGAATGAGACAGCTTTGGATAATTTATTTTCAGCTATAATTAACTATGTTCCTTTTTATAAAGATAACAGCAATGCTCATAGAATAACTTAAGACGCAGAACTTATTCTAGAATTGGAGTTGGAATTTGGGTTTTAATAGCAAAAAAAAACCAAAATTGACCATGCTATATCAAACATATTGTTACAAACCTGCAATTCGGCTTCCCAGCATAGTTTATTCCATCAGTAGAAAGAAAGTTTTACAGTCATCTGAATGGGACAGAGTCCAGGTGGCGCGTCAAAGGTCCCGGAGCTTGGCGAAAAACTTGGCGACCATTTGGCGACGAATTTGGCGACTTTGGCGCCAAAATAGATAATACCCGAAACTTCGAGAATTTTCCCGATCCGTCCAGTAGGAACCGAGATACACCTCGAACGTTCCTGATTGGTTGAGAGGCTTCTAGCCCCACCTCCTGAGATCTATAAAAGGGGCTGCGGCTGCCAGAAAGTCAAGTCCGAGTTGGAGGACGACGAAGCCAGTAGTCGGGGAGACGACGGAGTAGTCCGAAGACGGAGTGGAAAAGCCAGTAGTCCGAGTTCGAGAGCAGCGAAGTCAGGTCAGTATTCCGAGCCAGAGTCGGAGAAGTAGAAGACGGAGGAATCGGAAGCGACTGAGTCAAGCTAGTGCTGAACTGAGCTGTGCGCTACTGTCTGCAGTAGATTCTGGTTGTATGCTGCTGTGTGTGCTGTTGTATGCTACACGTCTCGGGTGAAGATAATCGTCTTCTGTGCTGTATATAGTTGTCGCTTTTGTGCTGTCCTGTGTGTCTTCGTGTAAATAAACGTCGTTGTTTTTATTCTACTTCTGCCTGCTAATTGAGCGTTCTACACACCATATCAATTCCACTATCCAAACGAACCCCGGTAAAGAAAATTTCGTAACAATATGGTAAAAACTTAAGCTAGAAGTTTAACATTTAGGAAATAATTAAACGGGAAACCTGACATAAATTCACGTCAGTATAAAACCATAAGACATAATGAAATGTTTATTATAACATGACTGAAAGGCAAAATGTAAAGACACTAATTTTTCAGGTAACCTGACAACCAACGTCATACAGTTCTAGGATTTTCCACAGCCCATATTCTACGGTGTTGGGAATTGACAGATCCTCTCATTGCAAAATGGTCGGTCCACAACACGTTAGATAAACAATCGTCATCTTCCCATATTTTTTGTTTGTTTTGTTTTTGTTTTTGTTTTAATAAATCCACATGACATATCAAGCATGCGTGTCAATTTTTACTTCTTTACGTACATTATACGATGAATTATTGAATTTTTAAATGTTAACTGGCGTTTGAATCATCCGGCGTTTTTATAAATAAATGTCAATGAAGTTTTAACAAAATGCTTGCAAATCCTTACCAGTGTAATATTCGTCAGAGATTTATCGTTTACGTAATTTTCGCAGAAACTTAAACTAATAAATGATGTTTTATTCTAAAACAACATTTTCTTCTCTCTGTCCATCTGGCATATCTGAAGGCATCCAACACTACTCCGTTCATTTAAATAGTAACTTTATTTAACATTTGATATTTTTATCCCAATTGCTTTCTTCTTCCCCAATTTCTTTCTATCCAATAATCTCAAAGCACATAATAATATTGTGCAGTTTTTATTAGAAAATGTAAAAAAGCAATCTCTCCAAATGACAATCGACTTGATCTCTATTCACATAGATTTAACTTACCATAAACGAGTGATTTATCGATATTATTTTAGTTTTACATCGATATCCTACTAAAAAGACTACTAGAACTATGCTAGGCAAAATTGAATTGCGCCTTTTCCTGAGCTAGAACTTCAATGCAGCAACACTGACTTTGAAGCAATTTCCATCGACGAAAAGCATTGCTGCAATTTAACTCGGAATTCACTTTGATGTTCTTGTCCAAGCCCTAATAAGATATTCTGTAGAAAAATAAACGGTTCAATTGAAGTCTGAAATATAAAGTTTATAACGAGGTAGGATAAGTAGCATTTCATTTTGTTTCCTGTCCTTAACCGACTTGTATGATTTTTATTTATAGAGATTGCATATACATGTATAAATAGAAGAACGTAACATGAGCATTAAGAATAAGATTTAATATAGGTGTTTAATTTTAAAGGTGAGATCACATGGTAAATTTCATAATCTAGCTGTAGTTATTCCATATGCAAAGATGAACAGGCCAATTAAAAAAAAAGTGCTTCCCAAAATCATACAGGGAGTAACAAAACATTCAGACAAATCACAATATCTATATCATTCTTTTCATGGTCACAATAGCTTCACTTTGTATATTTGTATTAGTATCTGTGATTAATTATTATTTTGTATATGGCCTCAATATCTGTGATTAATTATTATTAAGTTTATTTTATGTATGGCCTCAATATCTGAGATTAATTATTATTAAGTTTATTTTGTGTATGTCCTCAATATATGTGATTAATTATTATTAAGTTTATTTTGTATATGACCTCAATATCTGTGATTAATTATTATAAAGTTTATTTTGTATATGGTCTCAATATCTGTGATTAATTATTATTAAATTTATTTTGTATATGGCCTCAATATCTGTGATTAATTATTTTTAAGTTTATTTTGTATGTGGCCTCAATATTTTTCAATTAAGAATAGCAAATTGTTAAAGAGCTCAAATACTGAAATTTACGGTTCTGGGGACCGTTGCTTTGAAGTGCATATTCCGATTCTTTATTTTATATCTTTACGAAACAGAAAAGCTGTACAGCAAACTTTCCGGTCAATATATACACAATATTATTGTTAGTAGGATTATAACATTTCTTATACCAAGATGCCTTTTAAGAAAATATTAAGCTGTGTTGCTGGAATAAACAAGCACAATAGACATTTTTATGCTATTTTATTGCGCAAAATAATATTCGGGAGAGAGGGATAATTCCTCGTCATATTTATTATACTGATTACAACTTCACTCAACAACATATAAATTTTTATTGGAAAGTTTTTCAGTGAAAAAAATCAAGACATATAGTAACAAAATATTACAAGTTTTAACTTAAAGAATCTTTGAATTGAAACTTGATTTCGTTTCCGTTCTTTGAAACCAAACTTAATTTTACACATTTCCTTTATCTCCTAAAATATCGAATAAAATAAAATCTTAAAGAAAAAGTAAGAAACCATATTTCTTTTTCCTTTCATTAGAATCCATAAATAAATGGTTAGAACGTTAAATAATACGTAAAAATCCCCCCCACCTTTTCATAAATGTAACATTCTGGGTGCATTACATCAAAATATGTTAACGCATTCAGAACACTTGAAGATTTAAAGGGCGAATGGAGAACGAAGTCGAAATTATTCAATGGTATTCTGCAAGGGGAAGCACTTTTCGTGCTTACTTGAAGTAAGCGTAATAATATTCCGTAAGCCTCCTCTATTCCTTAGACACTCCCCTTTGTAGTTCAGAATTCTTTTTTTCGAGCTCAAACTGCCATGCTTTTATTACTTGCTTTTTGTTGGCATGGTAGCACACTTTATGGGAAATCGTCATCTGTTCAGAGAGCTGCCGCCATGGGCAGTAAATGGAATTGTTAAATATTTCTTCATCTTGTACAAATAATGTAGATAATCTTTTGCTCCATGCATAAAATGAATAAATTATTAATACCAGGTGAAAATAATATTATCAAGAAGATCTAGAAATAATTTTAAAAACTAATTTTACATTATTAGATTTATTAGGACGAAGCTACTTACAAAGTAAGAAGACTGAGAACTTACCAATAATGGATGGGACTCATATTTTATATACATATAGAATGTTCGAAGAATCCAATTTAAATTTTAAGAAATATCTGTAATCTTCCAGAGCTTATATAAATATAAATAAAAAATAAACTGGATATTTTTTAAATAAAAAAATATCCAGTCTTTGGATAAAACATCATGGCTGAGATTCAAACCATGAACCAACCAATCAGCAAAGAGTTGCTCTGTCGACTGAACCACAGCGAGTTCAATGTATTCGGTCTTCCGCCGTAATATACTTTCGATCTGAGAAAAGATAATGCTTCGATCTTTCGTGATCTTTATTATATTACTTGAAATGATCATGAGAGCTTAAGATATTTATAATTCTCTATAGATCTATTCAAAACAAATGTGTAATTGAACATTCAGTTCTTATGGTATGTTTCTAAAGCTCATGGTATTCAATAATGCAATAAAATTTCTACATATATTTCTTTAGAGAGTTGAATCTGCAGCATTGTTGTTGAATAAGTATAGGTCATCTATAATTCCTAACCAATTTTCTTAAATTATATTTAAGCTTTTTCAATATACATATATAATTTCCACTAAAGATTTTTATAATGAATTCAAGAATTTTAATAACATAGTCTTAACTTAAACACAAAGCATTTTTTTATTCATTTCCTTCAATTTAACAATTTTTAAAACAAAATTTAGCTTTACCATATATTTTTCTCTTTCTAAAATATTGAGTAAAAAGACAAGTTAATGAAAAAAAGAGATTGGCAATATTTTCGCTTATCAGAACTCTTGAATCATTCTTTATGATGCTAAGATTGCATACGAATTTCAACAATCCTTAACGTTTTAGGCTTTTTTCAATAAATTATGTTAACTCATTCAGCAGTACTTGAGAATGAAAAAGGGTGAATTCGAAACTAAAGCAAAATTATTCATTGCTGTTTTACTAGTGGAAGAACTTTTCATAATTCTTGCAGTAAACATACTAATAATATGAAGATTCCGAATCCCTTTAGACATCCCCACTGGCATTAAAAAATTTTCTTCATCGAGCAGGAACTACCATATTTTAACATATAATTCTATAGATAATATTATCAACGCATATTTGGAATATCGTTGGAGAGCTGTAACTGTTGATAATAAATAGAGTTGATATTTTTCCTTTCCTTTTCTTTTTATTTTCTCTGGTAATTACATTAGCGACATTAAATCCATTAAGCTTTTCCTGGTCAAAAAATACCTAACTGACAATTTCTATTTGGTAGCAATTACCGACAACGAAAAGTATCAATGCATATTTCAGCTTGGAGGCTTCTTTTCAAATTCCTTTTTAGGAGCTCAAAAGGTATTCTGAATTGAAAAATTCTGTGATGTATAGCTGAAGTTCAAATTTTCTGGCAAAGAAAGGAAAATCGTTTTCGTTATGCTTTCCATTCTCTGTTTATTTATTTCCTTGTTTTTTGAGTCTCTATTTACGTTTGGTACTTGCCGCTGGCTGAATGCAAGAAATTAAAGCAAAAATAAACTTTAAATTTAAAAAAACTACATTTTTATCAAAAAAAAATTGATAGAACAGTTTTAGCGAATGGTTCTTCAAAGCAAAATATAATTGCCATGTATTAGAAGCGAGAATGCAATAAGAAGAAAAGGAAAAGCAAAAAATGCTGTTTCTTCTTAGAATTTAATCAGAATATTAGACCACAGAAGGAAGAAAATAAAAATCGAAGGCGGAATATCGCATGCCTTTTGTTTGATTTCTGCGATAACGAGTCACCGAAGTTTCTTGCACAGACAGATTTCACCCTCAAGTTTCGTTTCATAGCATGAATCACAGAAACGATTATTTTGTGGGTAAAAACTATGTTTTTTGTTCCTCCTACAAAGATCAATTAACATATTATAGTAGATTATATTGATTTAATTTGCATTAATGAATTCAGAATATCAATGATTTGAAGAGTGAACATAGATATACATATTCGAAAAAATAATCGAATAAAAATAATTCGAAAAAAAGTCCTAATATTGTTTTCAATTTTAATATAAAGTTTAAGGCCAAAAATAATATGAATTCTTTTATGTATAAAATACATTTTTCACTTCATACCATTTGGTAAATAGGTTAACATAATTTTTATTTTAAAGGATTTATTTTTATTTTTATTTAAAGGATACACTCATTTTAAAAATTCTGAATGGCCCTTACATGTTTTGACCTTGAAAATATCGTTTTGTTACAAAGTATTAAATTTGGTGATTATATTTTGTAATTTTTAATTCCCAATCTTTTAATTAAGATACTCGTGGCTGAATTCCTATTATAGTAATGTATTGAAAAAATTAGAAATATGTCTAATAAATTTTATTTAGTTGATAAATGAAGTAGTTTAATCTAAATAGACAAGAATTTTATTCCATTTTGCGTACAAGATCCAATTATTTTCACAAAGAAGTGATTTCATTTTTGAAATTATATTTATCATATCCCTAATTAAAATTCCTCTATACTAATATCTCATCAAAATGTTTCTTATGAGCAAACATTCTAAAATTTCGAAATATTTCAGAATATTAAACAAACGACAAGTGATCAAATCTTTTCAACCGATGGCAGGAAAGATATATTGAGGTTCTACAAAAGCAAAATTTAACATAAACAAATCAGAATTCAATACATAGGAGCATTTTATTACTGTGCATTCTGAAATTTATTAAAAATTATAAAATAATTTCATGTGGAGGAATTCAGAACACTGAAACAGACGAGAAATGCTTGGTTTGAAATGTAAAAATATATATACCATAAATTAAATTAAAAAGAGATTTCCGAATTTCTTATTGACTGTTTCAGTATTGAAGCATTCAACTGCTTTTTGCTTTGTCGTACGTTTAGTTTAGTTTACTTATATCAACGTCCCGTTTGAAGCAACACTAGGGCTATTTTGGGACGGACCTCGTAATTTTGAACCACGGTCAGATGACGAGGACGACACCTGAGCTGTCACCCCCTCTCCACACCACACCAGCGGGAGGACGTTTGGTCAGGACAGATTTAACCTGCAACACACACCCTTACACGACGGTTCTTCGGTGGAATCGGGTCTCGAACCTGAAACCCTCCGGTTCCGAAGCCGAGACCAGGCCACCGTGGCCCCTACCTAGTATAGAGAACGTATAGTAATCATCAAAAAATTCGAAAATGAGATTTGGAAAAATATCAAAGTTTTTGACATCTCTGGTTTTTAAAATCTCAGAAACGAAAAACATTAAGTCTAACTTTTAATATATAGATAAGTAATTATAAAAATTTATATTAAAATTTAAATGATACTATTATTTTTAAATAAAAAGAAATCTGTCCTTGAATAGAACGCATAAACAAGTTTGCCTCTGTATTCAGAGAAATCTGACAACTCGACCATAGTTTCTCACTATTGATGTTATGTCAGTTCTACATTGATTTCTTAATGAAACTACAACCAGTTCTAATCTTTTTAAAACTGAATAGCGGATTATTTGGTCCAAGAACTTTGTTCTTGCAACTTCAATTAGAAAAAAAAATTTAAAAGAGCACTGCAGTTAACTAGGCAATTCTCTTTAAAGTTCCCTTCCAGGAACTAATAAAATATTTCGAGCAGGAAATTTCATACTTAGGATACTGATAAAAATTTTGTAGTAACTTAAAAAAAATACTTTCCGTTACGTTTCCTATCCTGCTGCTTTTTTAAATGTTTTTGTAAAGGGGTTCTATTTGTTTCACTTTATAGTCGCCGCTGTTCTGGATGTTAGGAAAAGGAGGAAAAATTAAGAGAGATAAAAAAAATTATTTTTTCCCTAAACAAAATTGTGAGAATAGTTTCCATAACTGATGCTTTAGAAAAAAAACATAAGTACAATGCATATGAAGAGAGAGATGAAGAAAAAAAGTAGGTAGGAAGAAAAGAAAGAAAGTTCCTTCTTAAAATTAAGCAGAATATTCGACCACAGAAGAAAACAATTTAGCAGCGAAGGTGGAAGCCTTTAGCATGCTTTACCGTTTCATTTGCGTGCAGGAAAAATAAGAAAGTTTTCGCAAAGCATTTTTCCCATGGTTTTTTCCCCCGTGAGCAGTGGGCAGATTTCCAAATTTTGTTTTTCCATGCATAAATTACAGATCATTTTTATTTTGAGCTCAAATAATTCCATTTCACTTATGCTGTTGAAGGAACTGTAAATTTATTTTGCGTAGATTGCCTGACTTTATCTCATAGATTCCTAATTTTGAATGAATGAAGATCTAAATAACAAAATATTTGTATGAATAGAAGCCAAAAACATCGAATAACAATATTCATTTTCAAAAAAGATACGTTTCATTGAAGAAAGTGCTTTCAGGGTTCTGGTATCCGCTACCAGCCCCCTGAAATGAAAATGAAAATACGAATTCCGATTCTATCGTAGAACCGCAATGTAAGCGGGTTTAGTATATGCTAAATCAATCGGAGCGAAATATAATCATAATGGTGTTGTGTCGGAGTTGATATCTCAGGTTTCGTTCTCATCTTCTGACCGCAACTTAAAATTGTGATGTAATTGATTGATTGATGCTTTTTATGGATCTCATATTTCAAGTTTCTATCTAGTAGTGCTACTTTCAGGTTTCAGGAGCTCAGGTGTTATCAAGTTTCTACCTGACAGATTTCTTCAGGCAATATCTCATAATCTGGCAGCAGCGTAAAACTCTGATATCCGTCCCCAATTTCCGTTAGAGTTGCTTCAAGATAGGATAATATGAATGAAACCAAACAGAAAGATGAATTTCTAAACATAAGTTAGTTTTCTTTATCCATTAAAAGCATTTGAACCTTAAACAATTTCATCGTTCAATAAATATTATTTGTTTTAAAAACTGACTAATTTTTAAAAGTTTTATGTTGTTTTCTTTTAACTGAAAGAAAAAAATCACTTTGAAACTTTTAACTATTTAATTTGGAACTCCCCCTCCTTACCTTCTTTCGTCAAAACCTCAATAGCAAAAAAAAAAAAAAAAAAAATATGGAAATGCTTAATAAATTTTATTTGCTAGAAAAAAATGTAGACCAATTCAAGTTTCAAAGATTCTTTTCCATTTTACGAATGTGTGCAGATAATTTTGGGAATGAAAATAATTAGCATACACTTTTTACTTACTTAAATTTAATTAATTTAAATTTAACAAATTTTAAAAAGAAATATAGCTTTATACGCAAATATTAGATTATTTTTCTTTCTGAATAAATGCATTTTATTACCAAAAAAACATTTTAGAATTTTTAAATAATATTAATATGGAACTTCCTCCCCAAAGTCCGCAAATTCAACAGATTCGCTTGTAGTGGGTACATGGTATAACACAATCAACAGGCCTCAGTAATAAACGACGCCTTTTATTAATACAAATACAGCCAACAAATATACAGTCAATACGCGCACATGCAATACACAGCAGTACACTTATAACAAACAGTAGTCCATAAGTAGTAGCCTGTAGTAATAACAACCAGCACAGAATTCAGAAGGAAAAGGGAATCTACGTAGCTACACTCTACGGTCTCTCCAAACGTCTGCAATTCTCTGTTGCCTCCTTGCTTTCGCTGTATCCAGCTGTCAACACACTATTACATGACTGGCTACACCACACACGAATCGATGCTGCTTCTATATTAAACAACAGGATTCGGCACACAGCTCAATTCACCAAACGCCCTAGCTCCACTGTACACTTGCGCTTCGCTGGACTGATACAACTATTCGCCATTGACTCGTTATGTTAACTCTCGACCGCTATATACAACTGTCTTCGGCTTGGACTACCGGCCTTTTATAGCTCCCAGAGCAGGGCAGAGAAGGTTCTGGAACAGTCAAATATATCTCGGCTCCTATTTCTTCTATCACTAAAATTCTTAAAGCATCCAGTATTATCTATTTTGTTGCCAAGTCGCCAAATGGTCGCCAAGTCTGTCTCCAAGCCCTTGGATCACTGATTCAGCAGCAGACACAGACAGAACTGATCTTAAAATGTCTTTCCAATGCTTGAACTAACTGTGCTGAGAAGCAGCATTACAGATTTGTAGTAATATGAAAAACGCCTTAAATTTTAAAACCAATATCAATAAATATACATATAATTTTTGCAAAGGTGGTTTATCATTATTTAGCTAGATAAAAATCAGTTTGATTTAATTTGTTAAATATTCTAAACCTGTTAAAAATATGAAAAATGATGTCGGAATTTCAGACCAAAATTTAGAGGAGGCTATAAACCACGTAACTTCTTACATCACAATATAAAAATGAAGTAAAAAATTAGAGCGAATTAAGAAGTTTAGTATAGTTATATTAACGTCCCGTTTGAAGCAACACTAGGGCTATTTTGGGACTTACCTCGTAATTTTGAACCGCGGTCAGATGACGAGGGTGACACTTGAGCTGGTACCCCTTCTCCACACCACACCAGCATTAGGGCGTGTGGTCAGGACGGATTTAACGTGCAACAGACCCCCTTACACGACGGTACTTTTGTGGAATCGGGTCTCGAACCTGAAACCGAGACCTTACCACCAGGCCACCGTGACCCTGAGTGAATTAAGAAAAAATGATTTTAAAGACTTCTTGCTAAAATATTTATTCGCCTCTGTAAATATTTATATTTTTTATTAAGATATTTTAAACTTTTTTTTCTTAGTAGAGGAAAGAATAAGCTCTGAAGTGAATTAATAATTTTTGAAGCATCTCTTCAAAAATGGCATTAAATATTTTAATCTTCAAAGGCACATCGGTAAAACTTGTAAAAAATTTTCTGGATGTTTTTAATCATAAAATGAACCCGAAAAATTCAAATTCAGAAAGATTTCTCTAAGTTTGATTTCATAATAAATTGATTATAATAGTATCGATATATGAATAAAAAAATTATAACATCTAATATTAGAGCTTAAAAAGTAGTATTAATTTTAAAAATAAATTAACTGATAAAAGTAATTTGAGTTAACTCATTATATTTGTTGTTGTTGTTTCTAATGGCATTTGTCATAGGCAAGCCCATTGACTTTAGAAGTCTGTGAATTTAAGTCAAGTGTGCGTCTCTTGTTTTTTCAGTATCTCATTTAGGGCTAAAAGCGGGTCTTCGACTGGCTGTGTTCGAATTCGCAACCCAAGGGAAGCGAATTCAACGCCCTACCAAGCAGGCTATCATGGCTCCACTCGTTACATTTAAAAGCACTTAATCAATAACCATATAGTCTTTTAAAAATAATGATTTCAAGACAAACAGGGATTTCAGGATATATCACAATAACAATAATTGAACTGCTTAATGGACAAGTTCAGCAAATTCGGAAACATTTATCATATTAAAAAGAGATTAAATTCATCAGACATTAAAAGATTTTTACCTCTAATATTCATTTGTATTAATTAATTTACTTTTGCGTACATTGGTAAACTTTATCCATTATTCACCAAGTATAAAACATTCGAGGTTACTTTGAATAAAGTTATTTATGAAAAATCCTCTCAAAAATCTTTATTAACTTCAAAGCATCATGAGGTCGTGTGAGATAGATTTTCGAAAATGAATTATCCGTGTCAAGAAAAAGAAATTAGTTTTAGATAATGCGGAAATAGGTAAATATTCATATAATAAATAATCTCAAATCGTTTTAGTCAAGAGAAAATATTCCCAAAGAATCTTCATTATAGGAAAAGTTTTAGATCATTTATCTTAGGAGTAATTAACTTTTTTTATTGTTCTTAAAATAGAAGTGTAACTTCTAATGGTTAAGATTTTTATTTTTAAAGAGCTGTATTCATGAAAATGAATAAAATAAGAAGCACTACTATAAACGATTTATCGAATGAAAATCCTAACAGTTAATTTGAAACTAATAAAGTTTAGAATATTAAAATTTCCAGTTAAAGCCAAGATGTAGAAACTTTCTTATTCTTGTACGAGGCAGGAATTTTATTTATTTATTTATTTATTTTTATAGAAAAAAAATTGATGCAAAACAGTTTATAAACTAATATCAATACAAAAATTAATTTTAAAGTGAATTTGTCAATTTATAATTTCTGAATTGAAATGGTCTAAATAAAATTTTATTCACTAATAAAAATAAAGTGAAGCAAAAGGATAATAATAATAATAAATGCTAGAAATAAAAGAAACTGATTTATATTTGTATTTGTGACAATCAGCTCAATTCACACTCATTTCATAAGCCTTATGTTATTATAAATGAAATTTTATTGTTAAATAATGATGCATTATACCCCCAAGCCTATGCGTCAATTTAGCTCTGATTGTTTATTCCGATTCTAGAACTCAGTCTGAATATTTCAACGAGAAAACGTTAGCTGTCGTTTACAGAGGGACACACAATAATAATAGACATAAAAAGGGACTTTCTACTTCCAAGCGACCACCCATTTTCAAATCAGATAATAAAACTATTAAAATGGCTGATTCTCCCCAGTACCTGGGAATAATTATCTATATCTATATCTATACTTATAATAAAGCTCAATGTGTGTGTGTGTGTGTGTGTGTGTTGGCGCTCTACAGGCCAGACCATTCAACCTACAGCTACCAAATTTGGCACGTGTATACCTTGGAGGCCGGGAATGTGCACCTGGGGGTTATTTTTTCGAAGTTTTAATTAGAATTTTATTTATTTAAAAATTAAGCGAAATTTTGACGTGTTTCTGCTATAACTGCCGAAAATATTACCGCACAAAAAAGATTTTTACATGAAGTTAAAGATAAAAAAATTTATCTTTTAAATGATGCTACTGTTTTAATCTTAAAATTAAATTTCTATTTTTAATGAATTTTTAAATAAATAAATTTTTTTCGTCAAAAATAAAAATGAGGATTAAGCACGTTTCGCATTCAGGAGAAAAAAATAGCTTTTTTCAAAGTGTTGCCATCACATTGATTAAAGCTCTAACTGAAAATAAATTAAATCTTTTTGGAAATGAAATCTGCAAAAATATAATTTTCGTCACGTGTCTGTAGGAAATGAAACAAATATGAAATATTATTTTTTCTAAAAAATAAATTCAAGAAAAATTCTTTTATGATCTTTTACACTCTATATATTATTAATTCAATAAATAAGTTTTATTTTAAGGCAAGTTTTGTTTAATATGAACAAGATATCCATTCAAATCATGGCCACACAGCTAATTTGTAAACCTTTACTAAGACAAAGATCTGTTGCGACATAAATCGTAAATATTTTATTTAAAAGTAGCAAACGATTATTTTAATAATTATAAATTTTATTTTGTAAATAGTTGTGAAATTCAGATTGGCAACAGTGATATTTTTGGAACTTTTAATTTGTTGTTTAAAAACGATGCTAGAATTTTGAATGAAAATAAGTTGATGTAAATTTGATAATATTATCTATAATGTAATAAGATTTAGTTTCATAATAAATTTGTCTGCATTCTATTTTTGCTGACGCACGAACATAACAGATTTACTAAAATGGTTTAAATAGAAAACTGATTATATTTTATGTAACTTAATTCAATAAATGCTCTAATAAATAACGAATTTTTGATTTTACATAAAGCTTCTGCTGTCGAAATCACGAATAACAAAATGCTCTTGAAAAAATAATATTTTAAATAAAAAGAGTTAATTTCCAATCAACTAAATCAATCACTTAAACTGACTGATTTATGAAAATTTGAATATCACTATTCAATAAAAAAAGGATAATTTTAGATTTTCCATCGATAGTTTCAAATAAAATACGCCAATCAGCGCGCAGGTTTCTCAAGATTAATTGGTCTAAGATTATGAAAATGTTGAGTTTTTCTAAATTTTTAACATTCAAAACTTCATAAATAAGTCTTAGTTGATCGTGGAAAATAGAAATATTCATTCATTTATGTAAACTTTGGTGTGTCCAGAATATTTCTCAAAATATGACACCTTACTGAATTAAATTTAGACTTCATAATTTTTGAAATATATTTATAGGTCTGAACAAAATATTATTATTGATTTCAATTCAATCCTTTTGAAAGCAAAACTAAAAACTGAATTTTATGCTGAATCTGAGAAATTTTTGTTGAATTATTCTTTGAGATATTACATAAATTATCAAAAATATTTTGTAGTTCACATAAGACTTAAATACCGAGATATTCTGTTTGCAATACTCATATTCAATAATAATAGTAATAAATAAATAGCAATAAAGATGATAAATAAAATTAAACGCTTGGTTTTATTAAAAAATATCTTCATATTAATTGCAATTTCATCATTTTCACTTTAAATTAAAGTTGACGTTTTACCGGAAATGACAACAAATTAGCAAAATATATAGAGTAAATTGAACGAAACGATCTAAACAACAGTATAAGTTTGGTATGACTATCAAAATTTGAAGATTAAAATTGTTTTGTTTGAGAATCTATTAAGAGACCAGTTACTTAAAATATTTAATTGAAAATTATAGCGAGCGGTAATATTGGCGAACCGGCTGGTCGCCAAAGGCGGCTAGTGACTCATAAAATAATGAAGACATAAACAAACTTATGGCATTTATTGATGGAATAACATATATTTTCCTTTTCCAGTTTGAATATTTTTACTTTTGTAAATATCGTCTGCACGTGTTTTTAATTTCAGATAATTTCATTTTCCAGTCTAAATATCTGTACTTTTCTAAATATCGTCTGCTTATTAATTGCATTTTTCTCTCTTTTATTTTTGGCAACTATTGAAATGTTATGTTTACTTTTGATGTGTTTGTTCTATGTAGTACTTTTGTATGTGATGTTTTATTCGAGCGTATATTAAGGAGAATGCATACACCACAAGAGAAAGCACAGATTTTATGGTGGTTATAGAGTTAATTTCCAATCAACTAAATCACTGACTTTTAAGAGTTAATTTCCAATCATTTAAACTGACTGATTTATGAAAATTTGAATATCACTATTCAATAAAAAAGGAAAATTTTAGATTTTCCATCGATCGTTTCAAAGAAAATAGGCCAATCAGCGCGCAGGTTTCTCAGGATTATTTGGATTAAGATTATGAAAATGTTGAGTTTTTCTAAATTTTTAACACTCAAATCTTCATAAATAAGTCTTAGTTGATCGTGGAAAACAGAAACATTCATTCATTTATTTAAAATTTGGTGTGTCCAGAATATTTCTCAGAATATGATACCTTACTGCCTTAAATTTAGACTTCATAATTTTTGAAAAAAATATTATTATTATTGAATTCATTTCAATCCTTTTGAAAGCAAAACTAAAGACTGTATTTTATGCTGAACCTCAGAAATATTTGTTGAATTTTTGTTTGAGATATTACATAAATGATGAAAAATATTTTGTAGTTAACATAAGACTTAAATACCGAGCGATTCTGTTTGCAATACTCACTTTCAATAATAATAATAATTAATTAATAACAATAAAGATGATAAATAAAATAAAACGCTTGGTTTTATTAAAAAATATCAATATTAATTGCAATTTCATCATTTACATTTTAAATTAAAGTTGAAGTTTTGCCGGAAATGACAACAAATTAGCAAAATATATATAGTAAATTGAACGAAACTATCTAAACAGTATAAGTTTGGTATGGCTATCAAAATTTGAAGATTAAAAATGTTTTGTTTGAGAATCCTTTAAGAGACCAGTTACTTAAAATATTTAATTGAATATTGCAGCGAGCGGTAATATTGGCGAACCGGCTGGTCGCCAAAGGCTGCTAGTAGATAATAAACTTAGCTGGGACCACATATTCTTAATTGACATAAAAAGGTTTATATACTGATTAATAATTTTAATTATATAACTGGGCCAAAATGGGGTGTCAACATAAATTTATTTATGGGATAGCTGGGATAGAAAAGTATCTCCTGTATGGTGCTGCCTTATGGGCGGGGCACATAACTAAGCAACAGATTGCTAAAATACATACAATTCAACGGGTTTCATTTGGTAAAATAGCTAAATGTTACAGGACTAGTCCAACCATCACACTGAAGGCTTTCTTGGGGATACATCCTCTCCATATCGTTGCGAAAAGTCCTTATTTTAAATTCAAAATTTGGCATAAATCATATCACTGGCTCTCCGACCCGCCCGAAGGCACACGGATAAAAATACTGAATGACCAGACCGCCGCAACAGCAACACTACCGGGAACTGTGGTTGAGTTCTAAGGGCCATCACCGGTCACAGTACAAGCCTTCCAGAAGGAAATGCGTCCCGTTATCAACTGGAGTAGCCAGATCCTCCACCTTTTTGTGTACCTTCCAGGGTGGCAAGATCCAACCAGTATACCGGAAGCATCTCATCCTCTTTTCGAGGTGCCCCCTTCCCCGGAGGTTTCTAGATTTGGCATAAAAGGTCTCTAAATTTTAAGTTTATTTTAAATGTTGATAAATTAGATAATAATATTAGCATTAATGATATTTCTATAGAAAATAAAACAATTGAATTTCCAAATAGTATTAAAGATCCAGAATTTGAGGCTTACACTGACGGTTCTGGATTTGATGACAAGGTGGTGTGCATTTTAAAAAATAATGAACTAATTAGAGCTCATTAGTCCCTTATAATTCTGTTTTCCAGGCTGAGCTGGTGGCAATTAATTTTGCGGCTAGCTGGGTTTTGGAAAACTGCGTCAAAATTAACATTTTTACAGATTGCCTCTCATCAGTTGAAATTTTAAAGAAAAATAAATCCAATTCGAAATTTATTAATGATTAATGAAATTAAACATGATCAAAACGGAAGGGTTGGTAGGCTTGTCCTGGGTAAAAGCGCCTGCCGATATCCCAGGTAATGAGTTAGCCCATCATGCCAAGTCTGCAACAACGGAGGGAGAATTAATAGCATTTCCGACCCCTTATTCACGTTTAAAGAAAAAGCCCATCAGTTTGTTTTGAATGAATGGCAACGATATTGGAATAGCTCAAACAAAGGTGTAAGAGACAGGGGGTATGTTCCCAGAGTCGATTTTTATATATTAACACATAATAAATACTTATTATTTTTTGTTTCTGGAACATGGTCCTTTTTCCTTTTTATTTACATAGATTTAATATAATAAACAACCCATTCTGCATCTTCGGTAGTCTGGGGAATGCATACCACTTCGCTTTTGAATGAACACATTACCTCCCCCGCCCTTCTAGCGAATCCAAACCTCATTGGTTTCTTAGCGCACTCAGGAACGAGTCTTCGCTAAGGATGATGGGGAAGATTTGTGAAGTCTCCAGGGGTATTTGTGAGGAAATTCAGAGGAGGCTAGGACGGCGGATCTGTATCTTGGGTTGCTTGCAGTCTTGTTTTAATTAATTATTTATGTAATTATTCTGGCGCAGCTTCAAGTTTTTTTTTATGTAAGATTATAGCTATTAAAAATTGTAAGTTTCTGCTCATATTCTTGATTTGCCTTCTAGTGATGCTTTTTTTCATGTGTTTGTCATTCTAGTTCTGCTTTGTACTTTCACCTTGTATTTGTGTCATTCACCTATTTTTTACTTTATATAATGGGACAGATATATGATTTTAGATAATGGTATATTGTTTGCTATTGCTATATGTCTATGTCCACTATACTACTATATCTACTATGTCATCCACCCTTTGGACATTGGGATTTTTTTGTGTGCTTATATGTGTTACAGCTTTCTATATGTACTTTTCAACTTAATCTCCTGAACCCAGATTTGGCTTTCTAACTATTTAATTTAAATAGATTATTTCAGTGAAATGAACTATAATGTATA
>JAPMOR010029413.1:0-11258 GCA_026543865.1 Argiope aurantia
CCATAAACATAAATTTTATGAAAATAAAGTAAGTAAAGAAAGTAAAAGAAAAGAAAATAAAGTTAAAAAAAATTAAATAAAAGATTCAATTATATGCCACCATTAACAAGAATTTCTTTTAAATTCTTTCTTTTTTTACAGAAATTTTCAATCTCAAATAAAAATTAAGAATTTATGTTTTTATTTCTCGAAGATTTTGCAATATATAAAGGTACAATTTGCCATCGGATATCGCAAAAATATATCAGGGTACGATTTAACTATCTACAGATGAATGGAGACAAATATAAAATACCATTTACTTTTGTCAAAAAGATTACGAATAGAAATGTTGATGGTTCAAAATTTTCGATGTTAAATTTTTCATTGAACTGTCTATTTACTATATTCAAAATATTTTCGTTATAAGTTGGAAAATACTAATAAATTTTTTAAATGAATCGTTATAATTTAAAATTCTTAAATATTTAAATGGGTGAAAAATATGGGATATTTAAAATCTATTAAAAGAAGTGGACAAACAATAAGAAAAAAGGAAAGAAAGTGCTTTATTAATAGAAATAAGAATACTTATGATATATGCTTAAATGAAGTAATATTTATAATAAAAAAATTTTAGATCAAAATGACAATCTATAGAATACAAAGATTATAAGCTGTCTAATTTTTACAAAAATTAAACATACAATTTTCACTAGAGTAATTAACACATTTTGTATTTACCTATTCTTCACATAATAAATATAGGATCTAATGCTCTCCTCTGGAGTCTTCAGATATCGATGAATCATAACAAAATTATTCATCGGCATCTGAAGTTTTTTTTTCAAGAATATTCCTTGTATAAAATTTTCCTTGTGCATTGCATTAACTGTGAGAATATTAGCCTATTTTTTTTCTTTTGAAACCATATATGGTTGATTGCTTTTTAAGTGTTTGTTTCTGGGTTCAGGAGACTTTTCTTAGAGTGAGAAATGTGTAATACCATTCCATATTTGTTTATTTTTTTTATATTCCATATTTTTCACCTATTGCCATATGTTTGGGTGGATTAAAAATATGGATCCTGGTTTCGAAAGCTGGATTGATTATAGATGAAAATAATCTTCAAAATCTGCCTCATTAGTCCGAGTAATTATGAAAAACCTGGAAATAAAAGTTAATTTTGAAAATATTATGGCGAAAATGATTTACAGAAAAATACTTAAATGTTCGTTATGTTATAATAATCAGATAACGTTAAGATAATGGGGGTTCAAACGGATGTGAACTTCTACTAAGTTGCAGTATTTGACAAAGGATAAATAGATCTATTACATATGTATAAATCTATTCCTTATTTATATTTCTCCTCCAAGCTTGTTACTGTAATAAGCAGAAAGAATGTAACCATTGTAATCCGAACTATTTTCATTTATATTGAATATTTTTTGCACCATCATGTCTGAGTAATTTTACTAAAACCAGTAACGACAGCACTATATGATGTGCGTTAATTCACACCATATGTCATGTATGACAAAATAGCAGACATTCTGGAGACTCTTTTCTCTATTATGTTGTATGTTTTTGTTTAAGAATATGATTTTTAGAGGTAAATTAGTGAATGACATTGATAAAAAAAATCTTAAAATATTTCAATTTAATTTTGTTCTTTATTTTTCTATTTTAGAATTTGACATTATTGCTTCTCGATTTCATAATTTTGATTTTTATTTTCGGCGATCCCGTCAACAGTAAGTGGAGAATTTAAGCGCCATCTTAATTAAAAAAAAACAAAACACCCTTATATACTGATACCAATTTGGATGCCGTTGTTAGAAGTGGACGCGTTATATTTCCAGTTTTACAAAAATAATTCAATTTTACTTTTAAAACTTGCTTTTATGACATGTAAAAACATTGCGTTTCATAGTTTTGCTGGATATTGTTGCAACTTACATACTAATAACTGCAGTTACTAAAAATAAACGTATCTTCGCTTTTCAGTGGTAAACGCATATAAAATTAGCTTTATAAGTAAGACTTTTTTTTCCTACTTCATAGCATCGAAGAGGGAAAAAAAGTAATATGTATGTCAGAAAAGCGCCTTTTCTCTATAATATATTTCTAAAATTTGATTCAGATGGGTATGTAAATGTAATGTTTACATGCCAAATTTTGTTGATATAAATTTTTGAGTTTTTGAATAATGATATTAATGACACGCATCCGAACACAGACATGAGTTCAAAAATGAGTGTGCTTATATGCTGTCATGTTTAAGTACTTTAAAATTATGGAATTCATTCTAATCATATAACTAAATTTTGAATGATTATAATTTTTAAATATAGTTCATATACGATAAAGAAAAAAAAACATCATGCCAACATGATAAATGAATATTTCATTTAAAACGAAGTCAAGAATTACCTTTACTAATAATAAAGATTAATATGTGTATATATCTTGGAGCTTGGTGATATAATTTTACCTACAGCTATCAAACGGCATATATATATATATACCTTCGAGAGTGAAAATATGCATCTCGGAACGATTTTTTAAAAATTTTGACTAGAATGTTAATTAATTGGAAATTAAACTGAATTCTGCCATTTTCCCACGAGAACTTCTGAATATGTTATTGCATAAAAGTGAATTTCACGCCGTTTCAAAATATAAAAAATTGCCTTTTTCATGATATTAATTTAATAACAGTGCGAATTTTTAATAAGTTTTGGCAGATTTAAAGAATTTCTTTTTACCTAATTTTTATAAAAGATCACATTGTAGCTCTGAAATTCAAATTGTTTTCATTGTTTCATCAAATATTTAATCTCGTGACTTGCTTCCGTCGTTGTTACTTTATTAAAGTAGAATGTCTGTTTAATATTTGTGTAATTTACAAGACAAATAAAAGGAAAAAGTGAAATGAGAAAAAGGCGAAATTTAGAAGATGGATGAATCAGATATTTACGTTTGTAAATCACTAGGATACCATGGGACTAGACCCTCAATGGGAAGGTTTATATACACAGTGGAAGGAACACATCTTTAATGCCGGATAATTTGGCGAAAAATGGACCTGATAATATATCTAAACAATTTAACTGGAATTGAAAGACCCAATATTCCTGGTGAACCAGCTAGTCGCCATAGGTAATTAGTTTTAAATATTTACGGTTCAATACTAGAATGAAAGCGTAAAGTCATTTTGACTCATCCTTCCAGTCGAGCGAAGATTTTACCCCACCTGGGAAGAGGGGACCCCTTTTCTTACCTTTATCTGTTGACCCTGAGATAGTTGAGGACCAGGTGCAACCTTCTGCAATACCTAGATGATCTCCTTATAGGAATCTACTTAAAACGTTTTGGACAAATTGACACTAGGTTTGCAAGGATGAGGAATATCAAACTTGAATGTGAACACGGGCCCAACAAAGAAGGTTTAAATAACGTAGACTGAAGAAAAAAGGTTTCAATTTTTATAGAAATGTATTTTAGAAAGCTCAATTTAAGGACAATTGTAAAAATGTTTTCATTCTGACACTTGGCATTTTTTCTTTGCGCCCATCCTTCCCAATTCGACGGCACACGGAGATTATTTTCAAAACTAATCCATGAATGACATTAATTCTAAATCTGATAAGGAATTTCCTTTGATAATTAAATATAAATGCTGCCCTGAAAAAGTACATCCGAACATAATAATAATTTCATTTGTCAATTTTCAAATAATTAATCAATTGAGAATTTAAAAAATTATGAAACTAATTTTTTATTCATTTTTTTATATACTATCAATGTTGCAGGGTCTCAAAAGTACTTATTGTATATTATGAATATGATTTTGACATCTCCGACCTAGTCAAGTTGATTCCGTATTTCCATTCAGTTATGTAACAGATGTCAGTCTGACTCCATATTTATATTTTCCACCAATCGAAATTTTTTAATATTATTTCCCTTTGATTAATTTTTTTTAAAAATAGTGCAATATATATTATAGAAAGTTTTAATATTCTGTTAAAAAAATTGGAAAGAAAACTATGATGCCGTTACAATTAACAATGCTGTTATTTTGTGGCCAAATAAAATAATAGTTTAATAATTAACATGATAATAATGGATTCTCGATGACTTTATTATTTTTATTTTTAATAATTAATTATCACCTAATGGGGTTTTTTTTGTAGGCACATTTCTGCGTCTTATATAACGAGGGCGATACTTTATATTGAATATCATTTCCTCTGAAAGAAATACTTAAAAAAATACTTTTATAAAATATTAGTAATTATAAAAAAATATATTAAGCAGTTGCTTTTGTACTAAATATTTTAATAATCCACTTTTTTTAAATCTAAAAACTAATATTATGATTATTTTTATTTTGCCACTTCATTTGCTAGTTTTTTTATACTCAGTATAACAATATGATGCACTTTTTTTTTTTTTTGCTTTATCCATTATTATTTTTGTAAATGTTATGAAAGTTATTTTACCATTAAAATACAAAATCAGTTTTCAAATTTTCAACATTTGAAGAAGAGCATTCGGTATTTATTTACTGTAAGCTTGCTTTAAAAAAATAGTTGTAAATTTTGCTTTTATTATGCATGATATATTTTCACATATTTATTATGCCTAATTATCGCTTTATATCATGAATTACTATTGAAAAAATCAATATACAATTGGTAAGATTATCCATTATTCATTCATATGTTAAATATGAAATTCATATGTTAAAATGTAATTTATGCTACATTTAATGAATTAAAATAATTCCAATGAAATACACCAATATTTTGAAATGGATAAGTCTTAAAGTTAAGTTGACTCCACTCTTTCAATGAAATGGTAAATAAATGACATTTTTATCCCAAGGTTAAATTTTCACAGTTTTAGAACAAAAGCAATATTCCTCGCACAGGAAAAGAGAGGTTGAACTGTTACGAAAATCCTAATCACAGACATTTAAAGTTACGAGTCGCTGTGTTTCCACAAACAGTCGCTCCCCTGCAAGACCAGAGACATTATGTTCTCTTTTCCCCTTCTTGACAACTCCATAGAAGTCGAAACAGATTTCGGAAGAACGAAACATTTTCACCTCAACAAAAACCAGAGGAGGAAGGACAAAAGCAACCTCCCCTCCTCCCTCTTCTTCCCAGCCGTTATCAAACTGCTCTCGTGACGTCAGCCCGTCGACCGCCAGAGGGCATTAGTGTTTTCCAACGTAACAACTTAGTTGTTTACTCTCCTCACGTTTCTACCTGCACCGCTGTGAAAATGGGAGAGGCGATTCTCCGAGTTGAAATGGCTGTGGTGTCTTCTTTTCAGGAAGAAAGGGTTTTAAGGACAGATGAAACTTTTAGATACTATGTTTCACATTCATATTATAATTGTTTTAGCGCGGTAGATTTATTTATTCCCGTTTTGAATGGATCTGTAAGAAGAGAAATGGGGAATCAGAGTTATTTAAGACTAGCCGCCTTTGGCGACCAGCCGGTTCGCCAGTATTACCGCTCGCTACAATTTTCAATTAAATATTTTAAGTAACTGGTCTCTTAAAGGATTCTCAAACAAAACATTTTTAATCTTCAAATTTTGATATTCATACTAAACTTATATTGTTTAGATCGTTTCGTTCAATTTACTATATATATTTTGCTAATTTGTTGCCATTTCCGGTAAAACTTCAACTTTAATTAAAAATGTAAATGACGAAATTGCAATTAATATTAAGATATTTTTTAATAAAACCAAGCGTTTTATTTTATTTATCATCTTTATTGTTATTTATTAATTATTATTATTGTTGAATATGAGTATTGCAAACAGAATCGCTCGGTATTTAAGTCTTATGTTAACTGCAAAATATTTTTCATAGTTTATGTAATATCTCAAACAATAAATCAACAAAAATTTCTGAGATTCAGTATAAAATTCAGTTTTTAGTTTTGCTTTCAAAAGGATTGAAATGAAATCAATAATAATAATTTGTTCCTGCTTATAAATATATTTCAAAAATTATGAAGTTTGAATTTAATGCAGTAAGGTATATTCTGATAAATATTCTGGACACACCAAATTTTAAATAAATGAATGAATGTTTCTATTTTCCACGATCAACTAAGACTTATTTATGAAGTTTTAAATGTTAAAAATTTAGAAAAACTCACCATTTTCATAATCTTAGGCCAATTAATCTTGAGAAACCTGCGCGCTTATTGTCGTATTTTCTTTGAAACGATCGATGAAAAATCTAAAATTATCCTTTTTTTATTGAATAGTGATATTCAAATCTTCATAAATCAGTCAGTTTAAGTGATTGGAAATTAACTCTTAAAAGTCAGTGATTTAGTTGATTGGAAATTAACTCTATGACCACCATAAAATCTGTGCTTTCTCTTGTGGTGTATGCATTCTCCTTAATATCCGATCGAATAAAACATCACATACAGAAGTACATCATAGAACACACACATGTAAACATAACATTTCAATAGTTGCCAAAAACAAAAGAGAGAAAAATGCAATTAATAAGCAGACGATATTTAGAAAAGTACAGATATTTAGACTGGAAAATAAATTATCTGAAATTAAAAACACGCGCAGACGATATTTACAAAAGTAAAAATATTCAAACCTGAAAAGGAAAATATATGAGTTATTCCATCAATAAATGCCATAAGTTTGTTTACATCTTCATTATTTTATGAGTCATTAAATATCAAAATGGATCCGGGATAATTTTTCTTGAATTTATTTTTCAGAAAAAATAATATTTCATATTTGTTTCATTTCCTACAGACACGTGCCAAAAATTATATTTTTGCAGATTTCATTTCCAAAAAGATTTAATTTATTTTCAGCTAGATCTTTAATCAATGTGATGGCAACACTTTGAAAAAAGCTATTTTTTTTCTCATGAATGCAAAACGTGCTTAATCCTCATTTTTATTTTTGACGAAAAAAATTATTGAAAAACATAGTTAAAATATTTATTTAAAAATTCATTAAAAATAGAAATTTAATTTTAAGGTTAAAACAGTAGTATCATTTAAAAGATAAATTTTTTTATCTTTAACTTCATGTAAAAATCTTTTTTGTGCGGTAATATTTTCGGAAGTTATAGCAGAAACACGCCAAAATTTCGCTTAATTTTTAAATAAATAAAATTCTAGTTAAAAATTCGAAAAAATAACCCCCAGGTGCACATTCCGGCCTCCAAGGTATACACGTGCCAAATTTGGTAGCTGTAGGTTGAATGGTCTAGTCTGTAGAGCGCCAACACACACACACACACACACATTGAGCTTTATTATAAGTATAGATATAGATATAGATGAAAGTAATAAGGTGTTAGAACTTTCAAAACAAATAATAATAGACAAATCAAGAAGTCCTTTAGTAAAAAATAATTAGAAAAATCTACCAGCAATTAAATATGAAAAAAATGTATTTAAAAAATCGATGTATTAAATTTCAAATTATTTATGCAGCATAAAATTCAAATATCGTTAAGGTCTGGAATCCGCTATTTCATAGAATATGATCAGTTACTTCATGATCAGTTATTTTCGTAGAATAATATCTGCTATTTTCTTTCTAATTATTTTATGAAATAAATAGAAAATTTATGAAATAACTGAATTATACCCTTTAATGGTATCATATACATCTACATTCTAAGATGTAATAACTGACTCAGTTTAATGCGAAAAATTATTATGTTTTTTTTACTATTACGAATAAAGGAGATTATTTTTATTCCTTACAGAATTTTTATATTATATTTTATTTTTATTAAATCTGATATTTTAATGCAATCAATTCCTTATAGAAGAATCCATTTCATTAAAAATAAAGTTTTTAGAAAAAGAGTCTGTGCTAAAGATCTTGTTTGTTGAAAATATACAATAAAAAAGTTCTTCATGTCATGAAGAACTTTTGATACCAGATTTGTTCTAAATGTATGTGCAAGAAGCAAAATAATTATAATCGATTAATTTAACAATTATGTAGAAACTATAAAATTATTTCCAGAAATTTACTTTTATTAGAAGTATGGATACTAGATAATTAAACTATGTTTTAAATGTTTTCTAAAAAATAAATTAAGAGAGTTATTTTTCCATGAAACTAAGACAGAAAAAAAAATCATGGCGTTGGCATTGTGTAGTTAGATGGTGGCGAAATACATTGTTGCGTTTTTCATATGATTGTGACATCCTGTAAACTAATTCCATCAATTATCGTCTTATGTAGAACTGCGAGGTTTGACTTTTTAGACTCTAGTAAAGAGAACAACAAGAGATTTTCCAAGAGATTCCAGTGAAAAAATCACGAGCCATTCAGGTGATCGTGAATTGTCTCCATCAGAAGATATATGTAGTTTTCTTGTGATTTTTTTTATTACGCAAGTGGATTCCATTAATGCCAGAGTTTTCAGGAACAATCGAGAAAAATTCGATTATATATTCCTTTAAATAAAGCGGGGGATTGGAGTAATCCACACACTTTGTCAATTAAGAATTGGTCTATTTTTTAAAAAAAATACTTTGTTGATGCCGATGCCACTAGAATAAACATATTTTCCTAAATTTACAGAAAATATTATATAGAATAAACATTTCACTCGATAGACAAATTTATCATTTTCGAAATTACTCCAGAACTATTGAGTATATCTTGTAATGACAAACAATAAGAATATGAAATTATACGAAAGAAGTTTAAGGATGAAGATATACGAAGAACGTACATTTATTTTTAAAAATAATTCATGTATTTGTAATTTAGAGTTTGTAGTTAACTTAGTTAAAGATAGACTTACGTTCCTACCACAAACATTTCTAAGCTTCATCTGTTAACCTATCCAAAAGATCCATCTGTGTACAGCCATTCCCATGGCAAAGGGGATAATCCGGGAGGACGTGACATATTGTAGGAGATAGCTGGTTCAAGGGATAATTTAAAACTTGTCGCACATCATCCTTCAATTCGTCAATGGCACCGTAATTTTCCTATGCTGTGGTTATTCTTTATGAATCCTCATAGCTGAAAGGTGCTGTGTAACAAGCTTTTCACTCATGCTGCTCTGGAAAATATCACGTGCTAAATGATGATGGTCTTTTGTCAAGAGCATGATGGTGCATCAACGGATCTTTTGGATCATTAATGGATTGAATAAAAGGTGAATTTCTGAAACGTTTGATAGGTACATAATAAATACAATCACGTACACAAACAAAAAAAAACTACTCATTCTCTTTCTGTTCAGTAGAAGTCATGGGATTTGATGACCACCGTTCAAATAGGAGAAAGAAAAGAAGTCTTAGTTGTCAGTTATAAATAACTTTTTTATTAAAAGAGAGAATCTTTCTGCATGTTAAATACAGATAAAAGTAAATTTATCGTAGACAAATAATATTGAAGCGAGCATTTTTTTTATCTCTTCTTTCCTTCTCTTGAAAAACACAAGATATCAAGATGCTTTGTTATTTTAATTTTTGAGTAACTTCGATGATTTCTTTATAAATAAAATGAGTGGCATATACATATCTATGTATATTTTAAAATCCAATTTAAATATTAATTGATTTCTAAATTTTTATCTTAATTTAGCCCATATTAACTTCATTCTAAAATGCTCTCTTATTTCCTGATCCAATTCCCACCTTTTCTTTAACAAATTTTACATGCGCTTTATAAAACTGCTCACTTCAGCAAGTTCTCACGCTCCGAGTGAGGGAATAAAAATCCATAATGCTTGTTACATTCTTTTAAAGATACTTAAATTTCCCTTTCCTAGGATTACACAAACGAAAGAAATTCCTATCAACATCTTATAGTAAAACCACCAAAAGGAAAAATATCGGTCTCTTTTGCACTTGTATCACGATTAAATGAACGTCAGTTTTATCATCGCCTCTTTCATAACTAAACTTCCCATCTGGCTCCTTTGCTCTTGTATCGCGATGTACACTGGCATATATATATATATATATATATATATATATATATATATATATATATATATATATATAATGTATTTCAAAATAAATCTTTGTGAAAATCATGCTAAAATAATGATAAGCAACGAAGCTACCACACCAACAAAAATTTTTAGAATGTAAAGTATTTTGCTGCTTCAAATCTACGGAGAGCATTTATTTTGTTCCTTTTGTGGGGAGGAGGGGGCGGCCTTATGCACTTCGACCGCATCATAAAAACATCAAAATTCAATGAACAGATCAACTACCATATTTCGTAGTTTTTTCGCCTTGCATTCAGGGAAAAAAACAACAACATATTTTAGCAATCATCACGAAATTTGATTTCGAATAATTTGCAAAATAATTTTTTTAGATCTTCCTAAGCCTCAGGATTGATGAAACTCGATGTTTTGGTCCTAAAAAAACAATGTATTGAGTTTAAATCCAAGGCGTCATGACATAGATCAGGGCTGACAAACTTAATTGCAAGCACGTGCCAATTAAAGGCAATGTTTATGTAGCGGGTGGGAGAATGTATGTTTATTTCAAAAACAAATGAACAAAAAAACAAGTTTAAAGATAAAGAAATCCCCCTCCTAAAATGCGGCATCTTTTTTTATGCTACCACCGTTCCATCTTTGAGAATATCTTATCAGCGATTATTAATCTTTAAACCGATCCTCTTTGAATACCAGTAATTATTGTTTTTACAGAAAACATTTCTTTCTTTCGTAAAGGGATAATAAATTCTTCACAAAAGTAAATACTTTTAAAATGAAAATAATTTCAGACGGCCATTTTCGAATTCTTTCAGACTTAATTGACAAAAATATCTATAAAATTTATAATCCCAGTTTCAATAAATTTGGTCTTTAAATCTGAACAGCAATGAATTTCAATTATTTTTATTTGCACATGATAAAATACTGCTTCAATGTATAAGAAGAAAAACGAAAATTTTCCTCTAGGGATTTTTTAATCATCAACCTTGTTTCAAATTCAGTTTCAAGGTTTAAAACTTTTTCCGCGTATTTCTGATACGAGGCAATTTCCCTCAAACTCGATTTGATGAGAGTTAAAAAAAATTATTGAATTTGATTGGCGGAAAGTGAGTTAATTCTTCGTTTATCAACTGCTTTTCCCGAAGAATTAGTTTACATTTTAATGCCATACTCATCGCATTGATCTAATCTTTATTTTGCAGTTTTAAATTTATATTGGATAAAGGTTTTTGTTATATCAATTCGAGGAAAAATCTATAATTATACT
>JAPMOR010029420.1:0-21041 GCA_026543865.1 Argiope aurantia
TTGGATAACTTCTACTTAGCAATCTGTTTTTCTTCTTTGGTATTAAAAGAAGAAAAGTTTTACTCTTATTTCTATAATTATGTAAGAAAGGATTCATGCGGTTCTATTTTTTTTTGTCAGCTTTTGCAGTATATTTTTGGTCATTTCTAAAAAAATGCATGAAAAGAACGTGGATTGGTTTATTTGTACTTTTACTGACTGTTGTATTATCAATAAAAACTGAATGTAGAAAATTTTGTTTTCAATTTTTTGGTTTATTAATAGCTTATTTGGAACTTAGTATAAACATAATACATTTTGAATATTATGATTACGACAGGAAAATGATCAATTGTGAAGAACCACTAAACAGACTTGGTTTATTCTCGAATCTCCAGGGAAGAAGACAGAAAGAGGCTTTGAAATGATGAGATTAAAAGTATTTTATTTTTATATCCGAATTTAAAAGGATTATGCAATAAATGAGAAGCCTTAGAGTAAGAGCAAGGTTATTACTTTCTTGCATTCGAAGCATGATAAAAAAAAATCAAATTGTAACTCGAGATTTCGACGAATCTCTACCGTTTAAACTTCTATGAGTTCGAAAAATGCCTTTCTGGAAAATGTCTATAAGCCTATCTGTTTGTTACAAAGATAACTCAACAACGATTTGAGTCAGATGGATGAGATTTGATATATCACCTTCATACCAGATTTGCATATTTGTATAAAATTTGTGTAAACTCAATTCAGGGGAAGTCCATCTGTCCGGCTGTTCGATTATAAATTAGTACGATAACTATAAAACGAAGAGAGCTAGATAGATAAAACTCGGTATAGAGATTTAACATCTATATTGTAGGGAAATTCTGAGCGAATTTCAACGAAGGGTTGTTCGTCCATCGGTTTTCAGGAACACGCGAACGCGACAATTCAAAAACACAATAACTTCAATATATCAAATTGTCCATGTGATTTTGGGAGCTTAAGTGTAGTTTTTATGTCAAATTTTTGTTTCAATCGGTTGGGAAGAAAGAGGCTGAAACCCAAATTTGATTTTCGAATAATATTAATGACATGCCAAGGTTTGGTTTAGTTATATTAACGTCCCGTTTGAAGCAACACTAGGGCTATTTTGGGACGGACCTCGTAATTTTGCACCGGGGTCAGATGACGAGGACGATACCTGAGCTGGCACCCCCCTCTCCACACCACACCACACCAGCGGGAGGACATTTGATCAGGACGGATTTAACGTGCAATAGACCCCCTTACACGACGGTTCTTCGGTGGAATCGGTCTCGAACCTGAAACCCTCCGGTTTCGAAGCCGAGACCTTACCACCAGGCCACCGCGGACGCAAAATGACATGCCAAGGTTCAATTGCAGATACGCGATAAATAGAATCATGCGATAGATTCAGTAAAATTATTAAATTCCCGTAAAAGGTTAATATTTTGTAACTATTGCAAGGTTTTCATTAGAATAACATTTTTATTAGAAACGTACGAGAGAGTGGTAAGGAGATTACTCTCACTGTGGTATATGTCTTACTTTATTTGGAAAAGAAATTTTAATTAGCTGTTTTCTGTTGGTTTTTGTCCCAAAATTTAAACACGGTATGCTAAATAGAAATCTTTATTATTTACAAATTAAAAATATATTACCATCTACAATTTCTAATATAAGATAATTTTAATGTTCAAGCAAAAGTAAATATCTGATTTTATTACATTGAAGCATAATCATTGAAACTTTTATAGTGTAAAAAAAAAATAAAGCTCGTTTGAAAATTGCGTTTATGATGAGATTTAGCATAATAGTAATATGCCTTTAGGATGTTCTTTAATTAAAATATTAAGGTGCAATAAAAACCATTTTCGAGAAACTGGCCCTCAAACTGTCTGCATAGTTCATATACTAGTAATGTGTCACCATTCTCAAACGCCCGAATAGTAGAATCGGTAAGATGCTGGCATAGCACCCGAGTTCGGACGTGGGCTATATATATATTTTTTACCTTTTTATATTTCCTTTTTTTAAAAATTATAACCGCGTGTCCTCACATTGTAAAATCTAGTTGCTTGTTAATATATAGGCTAAATTCTCCGTCGCCTGGTTTGACTGTACCGTTGTATTACGAGTGAAAAAAATATCAAATCAAATATGAAAGTGAAATGATTTTATATCTATAAAAAAATATCAAATTAAATACATTTTTATGATAAAATTTATATACTACTTTGAAATGAGTTGAAGCATTTATAATAAACTAAAATCATCTTAACATCCATATTCTTCAAAGATTCCGCAGTTTGACTCGGTTATATTTCTTCCAAATACGAGTTAGCTGGTTTGTCAGTTTAATTACAATAAAGTCCCGTTTAAAAGCAACACTTGGGCGTTTTGGAACGGACCTCGTAATTTTGAACCTCTGTCAGATGACACTTAAGCTGCTACCCCTCACCAAACTTCCACACCACATCAGGGAAAGACGTTTGGTCCGACGGATTTAATGTGCACCAGATCCGCTTATAAGATGGTTCTTCAGTGGAATCGGGTCTCGAATCTGAAACCCGCCGGTTCCGAAGCCGAGAACTTACCACCAGGCCTTAGCGCCTTTCCCAAATGTGGTATTCTAGAAACAAAGTAACACTTCTACAATCGAAATATATGGAAAATTTAAAAATTGTGTTCAATTATATATTTTTGCTATTCTCAAAAGTAAATATATTTTAATACAATTCAAACTTTAAAATATAAAAAATTACTTTTATTTTTTTTAGTTTTGTCTTTTTCTTTTTTGTTTATCTAGTTTTAACTTTTATGAATGAATATATTATATATTAATAGAATAATTTAAAATTTAAAAATTTTTGTTTGAATTATTTTTGTTTCTATAGCTAAATGTTATTTTTCGACATCTTACATAAATTCCATTATATCACTAGGATTAAAAAATTTCATAAATGTTTATTTGATTTATGAAATATGTAATTTAGTTCAGCATTATACAATTTATTTAAGTATTATTTCCAAGTTGAAATAAATTCAAATTTTATGAAAACAACAGCTGTCTGAAAAAAAATCTTAACAGTAAAGTTATCTTTCTACACAGCTTGTAATTCTTCATTTTTGTGTGCACTGTACCTTTACATTGCTTGGAGCAAAGTCAAAGCAAACTGGAATATGAGAATATGGCGCCTTAAGCTCAGCTAGCTTTTCTAAAAATTATTTTCGACTCGCAATTGCAGGAACAAACAAATATATTCCAAGCATTAAACCAGCTCCTTTTTCATCGAAAATTCCGTATATTACAGTAAGAATAGTTATTCGATTTAATCATTTCTGGGACTCGAATTCCTCCTGTGTGTTTTGTGCTCCCTTTCTGGAGCGTTCGCTTGCGACACAGGTTTGTTTGCTAAAGCGGAACAATAGTTGTAGTTTGACGAAATGCAATGTATGTGTGTTCAAGTATATGCGAGGTTTGAGAACAATGGGTAATTTTCGTCAGTTTCATTTGCCTGTGCCTCTCTTCCTCAAACAAATTATTTACATTTGTAAATTTATTATAATTTGCACGACTGTATGGCAGCCGTATCCCAGAGGCATTTTAAACATATTCTTCTCACATAAATAGCTTGAATTAGCTATATTAGGAAAGTAAAAATTCAGTGTTTTCGGGAAATAATTATCTTGTAATTTGTAAATGCCTTATTCTTTTTATTTATTCATTAAAATTTATTTTTATTCGTGGTTTTTATTCATATCTTTTATTCGCTGTTTTTCGATCTCTTTATTTCAGGCTCTTGAAATGCTTGAAACCTATGTCTCACCAAATGCATATATTTTTACATTTCTGAGCACGATGTAATCAAAAAGAAATTATTGTAATAATCAACCAATTCAAATTCGGTAACTGGACGAATCTCATGTTTCAGCCTTCCTGAGACTGAAAAGCATATTTTAAAGGCTTGTCAGTACGTTTGGGATGAATTTTTTGAAAAAAGTTCGAAATTAGTTATATTTTTGAATATTTGCATCAAAACCATCTATAGAACCAAAATATACAAGTTAAGTGACAAAAGTTTTTTTTATTTGGAAAAAAGGTATTTTTTTTTAGCTAAAAAGACATGTAAAGTCTTCTAATTAGTTTAGAGATTTATCAAATGATTTGCTTAACATTTTGCAGACAAGAAGTATGGTATCTAGTTTTTCAACTAAAAAATAAAATGTATGTCTATCCATTATTTAAATTATTAGGGTTTGGCTGATAAAAAACACGAAATTTTAAATTTCAGCACTAAAAACTCTATAAAATATTTCTAAATAAATAGATCATTTATTCTCTAGTTCAGGAACTACAGAATATACTGAAAAACCATTATGCCGCATTTGAACAAAATATATGGATTACATTTTTTTTTATGATGTTTTTACTATCAAAGATTAGAATTTTACAAAATAGCATTAAAACATGTAAAATTGCATAAAAAAGTAGATAATTACAAATGCAGAAATCAGTGTAACTTCCAAAACATAGACATAGAAACGAAATGCTGACTGTTTATTAAAAAACCCATTTAAATATTAAGAATATTAAATTTAAAAAATCATAATTTAGATTAAAAAAATCGATTGTTCAACGTAGCTACCCATCTTATTATTAAGTCCTGTCTGTGTGCACAGTAATTTAGAAACGCTTATGTATGAAACTAGGTTTATGACCTTTGTATCGAATTTTCAGATTAATTCTATAAATTTTGAATGAAACCAATTTATCGAAAATATGTTTGTCTGGATGTCTAAATACAGGTGAACAAGATAACTACATATATACAATTTTGTACTCAGATTTATTAACAAAAGTGTAGATATTAAGTTTTGAAAGAAATTTGACAAATGATTGACCTATGTTCGTCTGCACTTTCGCATCCATATAAGCCTAATAATTAAAAGACTCAACGATTTAAATAAATGAAATTAGGCATATGATTTTGATACTAAAATTGTAGATCCGCGTCAAATTTTAATCTCAAACGGTAAAAAAAATGGATATAAAAATATATTATTTCGATTTTATATTTCATATTACAGTTGTAATATTATTTTTATTATATTACGTAATACAAAACTATCATATGTAGGACTCAGAAAATAAACATTTGAGCACGCATAGGATTTTGCTCAAAGCTTAAAATAAAAATGTTTTTTGCATGCAATTACATGTCATTTTTTCCTTATGATTGTGAACATCATATTTGACACTGAAATGTGGAATAAAAATTTTTTACTTGTAAATCAATGTGTTTAATTTTATATTTGTCATGTTTAAATTTTTTTTCTTAACTAAAGCTCATTACTATCAATTTCATGAATTGTTTCTCAACTATAAACCATATACAAAATATGAATTTTGAAAAACATTCGTTTATTCAAGAAAGAAAGATTAAAAAATATTTTTGAAAATTTCTTTTTTAACATACTGCCATTCATAAGTTAAATGAGCCATGCTTAATTCTTCCTTAGACTGATATAGATAAAAGTTTTATTATTTCTTTTCTTGTATTTCTTTGAACTCTATTACCCTAAAAGGAATTATTTAAATTACACTAAGCGGAATAAGCTTGTCGACTTAAATCTGACATACTCACTTAATATAAAAGCTGTTTTCTCAGATTTTGGATGACATTTTCTAATGGAAAGTAATTTGAGTTGGAATTAATTTCTAAAATGCATCACGTTCGGTAAATCAAATGTAGCATATGATATCATTATAGCACATATGCATATATTATGCAAGGTAGGAATACGACCTTTGGAGTGAGTTTATAAAAAAATTGATAAGAATTCAAACTAATTAAAAATTAAGCAGAACTCAGTCTTTTTCATGTATGAAAGCATTACAGCACAAAATTGCTTTCACGTCATCTTAAAAAGAAATTATAATAAAAAGTATTTTTAATGAAGGGAATTTAAATACAGTATATTTTTTGATTATTTTAATAAAACTTTTTTTTAAAATTAAGCTTTTAGGACAGTATATTTTTCGGTTGTTATAAACTCAAACCATTCATTGTTAGTGAAAATATTTCATACTAGATGTCTCTTCCACTTTTATTAATGAAGACATGTCTATTCTTTTTCATGCAAGCATTTATTTTAAAGGGTGCTTTTATTAAAATTTTTGAAATTATGGTGTATTTACAATTAAGGATTCGTTTGAGAAATCAGCAATAATGAAATATATTTGTTTTCCAATTTTTAAACTCTGCCTATCCTTTTTGCAATAAAATTAGATTATGAATACATTATCGCTCATTTCATCGGAAAATTGCTTTCTGACCATAATGTACATTTGTTGAATTAGAAAATATTTTTTGAATAATTTTCCAAAATATAGTACAAACAATGAACCATACACAACAGCACACAGTGACCATAAAATAGCTTTCCCTGTATGGCGGTATTTATATCTACATCTGAAACGAATGAAGGAAATGGAGCCATTTTTTGAAACTACATTTCATATACAGATTGTGGAAGGCAAAGGCGAATGAATTCCGCAGAAAAAAAATAGTACGAAAAGTTGCCGACAGGAGAAATATTGGCACTGCTGTCAGGTACGAGAGTGGAAATTTGCATATCGAGATGAATTATGTAAAATTCCTCGTGCAGCGCCATGCAATCCTTGCAAAAGAGGAAAGAGCAAATGGCCTGTTAGCAGTTCGGTCTTGACTGTTGATATGTGCTTAATATGGGATCTAACTTGCCTCAGTACGCTTTATTGGTAAAACTGTTCTACACTAGACGGAATAACGCAGTTGCCGCTCTTAAGCAACCTGCATATCTTGAAACAGAACAAAAGACGGGCTGATATATATAAAATTTCATTGCTGAACAATTCAAATTTTTATCGCATCATTTTTAATAAATGTGCTTAATTCCAGATAATTAAGTATTAAATTAGTTGAAGTTTAATCATGAACTTTAATTTAAAGCGGACAAGTATTAACGAATTTGATAAAGGAAAAAGTTGCTGCATTGCATTATGATTTGAATGTATAAGGCTTCTTAAATACTATGAATTACATGCTCATCGGAATTAGAAGATTAAATAAAAATTTATTGAAGAAGCCATCGAAACCAAGTTGCATAAAATATTGAAGTTTTTAGTAAAGTGTAATTCTGTTAATCCAA
The DNA here is from genome assembly GCA_026543865.1 of Argiope aurantia. Lineage (NCBI taxonomy): Eukaryota > Metazoa > Arthropoda > Arachnida > Araneae > Araneidae > Argiope > Argiope aurantia. Next base: position 7,180 of record JAPMOR010029420.1, read on the forward strand.
TTGTTCATTGAAGACATTTAGTATAAATAATTTCATTGATATTTATGTAATTCCGTTTTAAATAGTTAATAATAAATTGAAATGTATCGAGCTGAAGACGGTTATAGAATCTTCAGGATCACAAATAGTATGAGATAGATTTTCAAGAGTTTATGCAAAATATTTTGATTACATAAACACAGCTTAATATCCTCCACACATTAAAGCAAACTCATGATTAAAATAGCACTTTCAAAGCGATGTTTTGAGAATTGTGTGTACGTTTTCAAAATGATTATATAACGCCACTGTAACTTTCACTACTCAGTCACCCACACATTATTGGGAAACACGAAAAGCCCATTTTTGAAAGGCTAATTGAAATCAATTTTCGACAATTAAAACTGAATAAATCTGCTAATTCGTGATGCCATCGCTAACGAATGAACTAATGAAAGTATGTTCGAAGCTTATTCAATTTTCTATAAATATTATTACAATTGTGTAAGATTCAAAATATTATATTCACCTAACCTCCTAGGATTTATGAAATAAGTACTCGTCGTTTTGAATGAATAAGTCATTAAAGGTCGAATGTATTCAGTTACAAACAAAGGTTTTGAAAGTAGAGTAATAGATAAAAATTCACAGAAGTCTGAATTCAATAATTAGACTGATGTTACAAAATTCCATTTGCAAGTCACGTCATTGGATGGGTTTAAACATATGCCTGCAGCCTCTAGTATTCGTTCAAAAAGGTCCATTTCACTGTCTACGGGGGCTTTGTACACATTGCCTTTCTTGACAAAGAGAGATCCATGGACAATAAATCAGGTGACCTGGATGGCTAAGCGATCGTTCCAGGTAATTATGCGCAACAATTGTGTTATGGTCTGAAGCTCCATCATATTGATACCACATATCCCGCAGGCATTGGCCATGATATGCGAAGCATTTTTGAAAATGATTCGGTAGTCGATGCAATGAAGCAGTGAATCCCCTGCTCGTGTGAATGGTCGTAGTTTTGTGCACCTACTGGTAACGAATGTACTTTACTTTGTTGGAATATATTTTCACATTCCTTACAATTTAACTTTACTATTTCCTTTTGATCACTTCACTTGTCCATTTTGTAGATGCAGGTAATATTTACGGACATATTTTCCTGTGTGAAATCGGTTTCCTGATGTATTCCCTATATCCCCACGAAATATAAACGATAAGTTTTGAATCACCCAATATAGTTTAATTATAATAGTTTATAGTTATTATGCTTTTTATTCTTTAAGATTTCAAGGATATAATCCAATCTTTACTTTTTGTCAAGATTTCAGAGTGTAAATCACGGCAAAAGCTGAATAGAATGGAGAAAGAATGAAAGTGACAGCAGGAGAAAGAAGAATTATATGATATCACATATATATGAAGAATTATAATTATAATTATATATATGAAGAATTATATCAAGTATGAAAAGTTTTATGATAAGAATATAATCATAATTTTAGAACGAATTTGCAAACCTCTGAGTTTCGATTTCGTATGAAAATTCAAAATCCGCTCAACTCCGAAGTTAAAGTTACAGTGAAGACGGTAATGAAGTTTGAGTGATTAGGAAATTTTCAGAGCATAGTTGTTTTGAAATTCATAAATATTTGTAAATGATTGTTGTGAATAACAGTCAGTCCTTTACCTCAGGTTTGATTTCGTCTGTGCATTTATCAGTACGATATTCTTCTAGGTAAACTGTCAGATCTAAGATTAACCAATTTCTTCATATATTCTTTGGATGGTGAGATCGTACGTCCTAGAATCTTTTAAAAAAATTCTAATCAATTAAAAATTAACATTTAATTTTCTCACCTTAAATTTCGAAGACATTATATAATTTTACAATAATTTTTACGTTATCCTAAAATTTAAAAAAATCCGTTAATTGCAATTAAGATAAATTATAATTTGAAATCTTAATAATTTTTTAAAAAAGTATTTAAAGAGTATTTTACAATAATATATTTCATTTGTGCATGAATTTTATATAGTTTCCACTGTTGCTTATAAATGCGAGATTAATTGAGAAATGAAAAGTTTTACTGTTATTGTACATTTCAGATAAGAAGAATTTTATGATTAAACTATATTTTTAAAAATCAGATTTAACTAATACAAATAATTATTGTTATTACATCATAAAGGGAGTTTCTAATTTCTGATTCATCGAGTATATAATAATAATTTGGGCTTTTAGCTTTCATTTAGTGCAGAAATCCATCATATAAAATGATTGAAATCTAGAATTTAATTGAAAACACATTTGAAAAAGTTTTTTTGTTTTTCTATTTTGCAATTATAAAGGACTAGCGCCATTGAAGGACTGGGTCAAACACACATGAAAATAAAGGAAATAATTCTAATTATTTTTACTAATTTCAAATGTTGGACTTCAGTATCTTTTGTAATATGATAAGCATCTAATTTATAGTTAAATTAGTTCCATGCGTTTGGAAGATTTATACTGTCGATGGTAATTAATTATTTAAGTTTTTTTTTATTGTTTTTAGCAATGGAAGATAAATTAGATCCCTGGAACCTCTTCAAAAGAAATCACATTAAGTAAGGTCCGGGCATCTTAATGATCCGATAACGAAGGGTAAATCAATGCTACTTTCCCAATTCCTTGTTGGGAAAACTCATTTTAGTTGGCTGTGAACATCTAAATTATTGTGGGAAAAAGCCCAATTTTGTTGAAATTTGTGAAATCCCTCAAGTAGTTATGGAAATTACCATATTTCCAACATCTACAGATGATTGGTACCTATTGAACGGTAATAAAAATAATGGGGAATTGTTTCACTTTCATGTATCATTATTTATGTTAATTGTAACAGTTTGGAAAATACATTTTTTTTTAAATCTGGCATTTTATTTATGTTAACCCTGTATTTATGAATAAATGCTGGAGTGATGATGCTTTTAACAAACGATAAGCTCTTTCTACATTTAGAGACATGAATAATTATTTTATATTATTCTGTAAATTTTACATTAGCTTTAGTCAAAGCAAGTAAATATCGTTCTTGTAACATTAAAAAAATCCTATTTTCGAAATTGAGTATTAATTTGAAACCTACAATACAGGGCGAAACTTTTATTCTCCCTTTTTTTATTCAGAAAATCATTGCATAATTTTTTCTAAATTAATTTTCTAAATTAATTTTTTCTAAATTAATTTTTTCTAAATTTTAATTTAATATACAAGAAAATTTCTTTGTCAAATATAAATATTTGTGAATGAATAAATGTGGAATCTTTAAGGAATTTAGCAAATGAAATCTTTCTACATGTGAAGACACGAATAATAATTTTATGGCCATTCTGTACTTTCTAAGTCAGTTTTAGCCAATGCAAGTAAATATTGTATTGTAATATTGTTATTGTAAATTACATATTATAAATATATATAATAAAATATTGTTATTGTACCATTAAAAAAAATCCGGATTTGAAATTAAGGGAATATGAATTTCAAACCTAAAATATAGAGCAAACCTTTTACTTCGGATATATATTTTAATCGGAAATGCGCCATTAATTATTCCAAATTTGGAAATTAATATACAAGAAAATTCCTGTTTTGCAATAAATCCGGAATTGATGATGTCTTAAACATGCGATAAGCTCTTTCTACATTTGGAGACAAGTATAATTATTTTGTGGTATCCTGTAAACTCTAAATTAACTTTAGACAATGAAAGTAAATATTTCTTATAATAATTCCTAATTAAAAGATAATTCCTAATTAAAAATTCAGTCAACCTAACCAAAAATATAGAGCACGTCTTGTACTTTGGGATTACAGTTTAATCAGAAATATGCCATAAATCATTCCAAATTTGGAATTTAATATACAAGAAAATTCCAGTTTTTCGAGTATAATTATTTATGAATGAATAAATACGGAATCGACAAGCGATAGGTTCCTTTTACATTTGGAGACAAGGATGATTATTTTATGATATCTTGTAAATTCTAAATTAGCTTTAGACAATATAAATAAATACTTTTTTTGTTCTATTAAAGTAATTCCGAATTAGAAATTCAATCGGCCTAACCAAAAATATAGATCAAGCCTTCTATTGTGGATTTATATTTTAATCAGAAGTACATCATAGATTATCCGAAATTTGAAATTTAATTTAATATACAAGATTTTTCTGACAAATATAAATGTCTGAATGAATAAATGCGGGACTGATAATGCCGCTTAACACATAAGCTCTTTCTACTGTAGCAGACAAGGAGATATTGCGGACGAGACTCTTTCCGTGAAAGCGGCAAATCTTCATCATGAATTATGTCGCGTGGCGGCGTACACAGCTAGGATAAGCGGAAAAATGAAAATATTGGACGCTTTCCATGCACTTGTATAGAAACTAATGCTCTCCCCATTTCTCACTTGTCAGAAAATCTCTAAGAAAACAGTTGAGAACTGGCGGGCCCTCCACCCCAAACTCACGAAATCTTCGCCATTTATTTATTTGCTTGTTTCCCATTATTTCCTGTCTTTTTTTATGACCAGGAGAGAGCAGAGAGCACATATAAATAAAATGGCTGTAACACACTGTAGGATTCCGGGTGCCCCTACAATTGTTCGCTTTTGTAGCGTGATAAGTGTTTTTGAAGGGCCCTCAACCTCTCTTTTTTATTATTTTGTTCCTCTTTCTTCCGAATTTAAGCACGTGTTAAAAAAAGAAAAACACGTTTCCATATCTCATGAAAACAGCGCACCATTTTTTCCCCACTTTCCAAAGATTTTATTGTTATATTTTGTTGATCCTTTTGCACACTGCTTTCATGTATGTTTGTTAATCGATGAATATTCAGGGATTTCGGCGAACTTCGAGTGAAGAAAAATTGATTTTCTTCAACTATGATACATGAGAAGATATTTTTTTAGGATGCTCATGTTAATACATGTTTTTTTCCTAATGAAAGTAACTTTATTTAATAATAAAGATGCAGTTTAAAATTCCCAGAATTTTTTTTTACTGTGTCAGTTAAGTATAATTTATTATTTAAATAAATTTATATTTTTATCGCGCAAGTTTATTCAGAAAAAAATTGGTAGTTTCATTATTTTGACTCATTGGTCCTCAAAAATAATAAAATCAGGGTAGAGCATGCCATAAATATTCCAAGAGTTTAGCACTTTAGCTTCATACGGACATCAAATTTTCATAAATTATGATAAACGAATTTAAGGGTATTTATACACTCAAACTTATAATTCGGCCTTCTTTAATTTTAAACAGTTAAGAAAAGGGGGAGGGGCAAACATATAAGCTGTGATTAAATCGTTCTAAAAAGCTATAATTCAATAAAGAAATTACACATATGAATAAACATCAGAATTATTTTACGAATCCTTCATTGTACCTAAAAGAGATCCTCTAATTAGATTATAAATATTGTAAAATAACTAAAGAGTTTACATCCTGTTTAAAAGCACTACAAAAATTATTTTAAGACGGAAATCGTAATTTTAAAAAGTGATTAGGTGATGAAACAACAATTGCTTCTTTCTTTGCAAGCTTTCACACCACATCCTTTTAAAGGGTATATATACCTGCAGATTAGAAATTAAGCATAAGGATGTAATCGGAAGATTTTCAGTGTAATAATCGAGTCTTGAACCGATTTTTAAAACATTTTTCGATAATTCTAATGCACTAAAATAGCCTACCACCTAGGTTTAAAACTATTTACGCATTTAGGGTACGATCACGTTAGTTTATATAAATGTTTCTGAATTTGTGTCTAAGGTTGGAAAATGCTTTTCATTCAGCTTAGCTGCGTTGAGATTGCATTCACATTTTACAAAATCTTTCTAAAACATTATAAATCAATACAAAAATTACATCATGTACAAAAACGGAACTATGCTACACATTCTTCGTTGAAAAGGCACAGAAGTTTATTTCTGGATCCATTCCACGTTTTCTTTATTGCAGGATTTTGATGCCATTCCGTTTGCTAGATCTTTTGCAACACAACTCAATAAAATAATTGCGTTTTATACATGGAATGAACTATTAAACCAGATAATAATGCTTACTTTAAGTATTCCCACAGAAAATTTTCAGAAAGACAGAATCTAACAGAATCGTTGATCATTGATAAGTGACTTTTATATCCTATTCATATGACAACTAATGAAAGTGAAGTATTGTTAAGCGTATATATATCAAACTAGTATCATAGTTATTATATAATAATTATATTAAACATACATACATTTATAAAAAACATTCTTCAAATTAATAAAAAAAAGCTTACCAGATTGACGAATGCGATTTTTTCACCATGTGGAAGACCAGTTGTTGAATGTTGAACAGGCCAAACCGAATCCTGAGTTCGGCAGCATAAAGCTTATAACCCCAAATGAATATTTATGATTTATTTTATCTGGCCTTACTGAAGTTCAGTCTCTATAGTATCTTCAGATAGCATTTGCCAGCGTTTTAAATCTCTGCACATTTAAACGAAACGAAGCCATTTCCACTAAATGCGAGATTGCCAGAAAGGAAAAGGAAAATTGGAAACATTTCCAAATCCAACTTCAATTATAAGAATTACTGTTCATTCTCGGTTTCAAAAAAACTCTGCGCTTTTGCGCATGCGTCAGGATACGCTCACTTAGTCAAAAGAGGGATGAGAGGAAAAATGATAGGAGGAGATTTTTCTTTCAATCCTTTGAATTCGGAAAAGTAATTCGATGCATAATTATTCACCAAATAACTAAAAATAAACATACATAATTGTTTTAAGCTGAAATTCAGGGAAGAATTAATTTACAGCTTCTTACCGCTCTGTATTTTTAACAATTAAAATTAAATAAATAAAACATTAAAATGATGCGCCGCTATAAATGGTGAGTGAGTGGTTAGTGAGTGAGCTATCCGAATGCAAAGGGTTAATAATTAGAAGACGTAAAAACTGTGGATAACCCATAGTATGGTCAGAAAAAATATTAATTCACAATAAAATACCTTTAAGGCAATTTTAATTTACTGTGAGAAGCCAACTCATTCAAATTATGAGGAATAAATAAAATATTTATGCTCTTAAAATTTGACAATTCACTTTTTTGCAAAACAAAAAATTATTATGCTAAAATACTGTTTTTATTTGTTATTAAATTTTACTGTTACTGTTTTTATTTGTTAGCGCAATAAATTTTTTAAATTAAAGTGTGTAAATTATGAAGATTAATTATTTAAAAATATCTGGCATCTCAGATAACTACCTATAAACAAATTAAAAAGCTTGTTTATAATTAAGGCTGCCGGCGTCCAGGCATGGGGTAGCGCGTCTTCCCCGTGATTGGGCGTCCTGGGTTCGAATCCCGGTTCGACCATGGTTGTTCATCTGTTCTCTCTGTGAGATGTATAAATGTGCCCCTCCCCCTTGTAAAAAGGGGCTGTGCAAGCGAATGTGATACGTGAGTAGCTAAGACGTACTCTTGGCCATAGTTGCCGCTACTAAAACAAAAGATACTCCCTTGGCTTAAAATCGCTGACTTCATCAGCGAGCTTGTCCAATCTCAAGTGCCATTATAAACAATAATAGTTAAGGCTAGATAATATTCGATACTATTGACTATATTTACTCATAGTCAATGCTTAAGATACATTTGAACATTAACAGCATTCAAATATATTTTCAGCATTATGTTTAAGAAAGGTCAAAACTTTTCAAAGGAAATGAAAGAAATCATGACTGTTTTGAATTTTTGTCGTCACTTTCGTTGGTGTGGCCTTTTAATATATCTTTTTTGCATCATGCTTCAGAGAAAACAATGCTATCCTCTTTAAAAGTGGAAGAAGAAAAAATCATGACCGCATCGATTAGTTATCATCGAATTCGTTGATTCGTCATATTAAAATCCTTTATGCATCTTTTCAGTATTATATTTAGGAGAGGACACAACTTTTTAAAGGAAGGAAAGATATCATGACTGTTTTTAATGCTTGTCATCGAAAAAAAAAGTCGTGACAGGTTGATGGTTATTATCATATTTGCTGATGTGTCAAGTTAACGTTATTTATGCAGTTTTTAGCATTATATTTAGGGGAGGACAACACTGTTCGTTTTCATTTCAAATGATAGAAAAGAAATCATGACTGCTTTGATTGAATATCATTGTATCTGTTGATTTGCTCTTTTCTCATTCATTATGCCTTTTCAGTATTATGTTTGAGAAAGAGCAGCACTATTTAAAAAGAAGGAAAGAAATCATGATTGCATTGAATCATCGTTTTAGTTGTTTTTTCCAGTTAATATTTCTATTAAGCCTCATGCTCTCTCCCAGACGACTTTCAAGATCTTACACCCTTTCTCGTAGACGGGTCGTCATGGGGACCAGGCATGAGAGAAAAATAACACTGTCCACTTGTTTATAAACTCAGAGAAGAGAATTCATCGCAGTGTTGACTGGCATCACCGTATTCATTGAATTGCCATGTTGACACGATTTATGCAACTTTCTAGAATTATATTTGCACTGATCATTTCATTAGAAATGGAAACAGAGAAATAATGACTGTCTTGATTCATTATCATCGTGTCAATTGATTTGTTTTATTAACATTCATACATCTTTATAACATTGAGTTTGAGACATAACAGCCCTGTGCGCTTCTTTAGAAACGTGAGGAAAAATCATGCCTGTTTTTAATGGCCATTATCGCTTTCGTTGATGTTTTTGAAACTAGTTTTTCATACCACGTATGGCTGAAAATTTACAGAGATGCGCCATTGTAAAATACATTGAGTTTAACAATACAACTGTCTGGGATAATTCCAAACAAATCTAAATTCCTCGACGCACGCAGAATTCTTAAAGCGATATAAAAACTGAATGACTGGAGTTTTGAATTCATCGCTTTTAGATTCTCGGAATTTTATGTCAAACTCAAAGACTGAACATTTCCAAATTCATGGAATCGAATTTCGGAGATTTCGTTCCGCTTTAAAAGAACGCGTTCAATTCATATCTGAACCCATCCAACAAAATCACGGTCAGTTACTTCATCTTAATCCTTTCCCTGACTGTCGAAAGTACAGCTTTGTGGCAACACTTTGTCCAATCTCTCTCAAGCCTGCGGGGAAAGGGGTGAGTGGCAGTTACTGTGTCACCGAGTTTTCGCTGTGATGGATTCCACAAATCCGCGCGAATGCTAAAATCGTTCAAAACCCAAAGTGATAGTTCCAGAATCCTCGCAACAATTCAGAAATCCGTATTTTGATTAATGATAGCTCTATTTCTCGTTTGTGCTGTGGCAAAACTAATTACTTGCTGCTCTGAATTCTGGGAAATCCAAGAAAACGCGCTTCGAGCCAAATCGATTAACGGCAGCAACGAAATGATTCTTACCCGAAACGCTACGAGAGCGGCGAATTCCTTCCTCATGCCCATAGCTTACCCATGACAGTCAAATTTAAGGAGTTAATTTTCGAATGTGTTCATTCACATTCCCTCCTGCAAAACGGATTTTGTGAAATGGTTATTATAAGCGATATTTCTCGAAGTGGAGTCCTGTTTTGGAACGAGAGATTCCCTGAAAGTAGTCGAGGCGATTTGTTTGGCGCCAAGGTGGGGGTGGGCGGAGTGCGGTAACATAATTAGAGACGATATTTTCAGGAACGAATCTGATTTTATTACCGATAACATCAACGGCTTCGGAGGAATATAATTCCGCATCTTTATGGAAAATGTCTTCAGTTCCTGAATCGAATTAATGGAGAAAGGCATTTTCTAATATTAATTAAATTTTGAGAATTACAGAAGCCGTCTTTTAAATTTAATATCCGCAGTATTTCTAACGGAAAATAATATTCCATTGGAAAATAAGGTTAAATATTTCTACATTGTGAACTGTTGCGTTTGTTTTAGTTCAAAATTGAGTGTCGTAAGTAATCCTATGAATAACCGCGAAACCGATTTCTGAATACCTCTTACCTTCCTCAGTCAGTTGCAGGACATTACACGAAAACATTTATGTTATAACAAAATTCCTTCTTTATGACCATACTGTTAGGTATACGTACTTAATATATGTATTTTAAAACAATGGAAAGATATTTGATTGGCAAATAAAGTTGAATCATTTTAATTCCACTGCACACTGCTTCTATAGTTTTGTTTTACAGATTTATCCCTTACGTAATTGTATGCACAACGTCGAAGTCGGTCTTTGAATATTTCTTACATTACCGAGTCATTTGTAGAACATTCTACGAATGTTTTAAAATTACTACTGAATTCTTTCTTCATGACCATACTTTGGAATTTACAGGTACTATATATTTATATAAAATATTGTAAGATGTTCGATTGACAGATAAGCTAAATGCTTTTCCACTGCATACTGTTCCTATAATTTTGTTTTACAAATGAATCCCGTCAGTAACATTATGCATAACAGCGGAGACCGATTTCCAAATATTTGTTATTTAGCCAAAAACATCTATAACATTTTACAATTTTTTAAAATTAGAACAAGTAAGAATATCAACGGCTTTATGTTTCCTAAATAAAATCCTTATTCAAGTTCTAGCATATAAATCATCCATAGAAATATAGCTACATCGTAATTTTGGATATAATTAACGTAATCTTAGTTTTTGATTTAAGTAGTATAAAGTAAGTAATGTTACACTATAATGTTTCAATACTTCTTCAAATAAAAATTAGATTATTATGCAAATTTTTCATCAATAGCTATTCTTCAGAAGAAATACTAGACTGATTGAACTGATTGTATCTTATCATATTCCCAAACCTTCAGTCTTGAGCTATTATAAACATATGCCTTTTACTTTCATTATTTTAGACAAGATAAATTTCTTTGTAATTCTGCAATTTTGAAAGCCTTCTATAGTTGAACTCAGTGTTCAAGCACTCAATACTGGCAGCTTCTCTAACATCTCATCGCCAATTCCAACTTACAGAAAGTTGCTCAACATGGAAAAATAAACCAAATCATATCTTGTTCATCGACAATGACAAAAAAGTTAGAAAATAAATATTAGTAGCTGCAATGAAAAATATTCGATATTCATTTCATCAAGGGAATATATTTTGTAAAAAAAGTGCTTAAAATGATTTAGAAAATTAATTAAAAATAGAAAAAAAAATTTACAACAAAAAATTTTAAATCTTGATTCTTTTTTAATTTTACGATCACATACTTTTTTCATGTAATATCTTCAGAAACAATTGCAGAAAAATCCAAAATCCACTTTGTTTTTAATTAATTGAATTTTTATTTAAAATTTCTAAACCTCGCTTAAGATGCACATATTTATTTGGCACATATGAAGTATATATGCGTCAAATTTGGTAGGTCTTGGTCAAACGGGTTCATATGTAGAGTACCATCAATGACAAATCATTTATCTTTATTATGAAAAAAGAATTGTTTAATTTTGGATTATATTTTTTACTTATAATATTGGCGCAGATTTGTTTATTTTGAGGCTGCTATAAAATAAAAACGTCATTATGATTTCTAAAACAAAGAATTAGACTAGAAATCGTTGAACCATCTCTAATTTATTATTAATTGTTAGATTAAGGGTTTAATTAATTAGATAAATTTTACGTGATTTATTATTCTATTTAATCGGATTTATCAGTTGTAAAATAACTGTGATTTGAAAGAGAAATTAATAGATTTGGTGATTCTCACATCATTTTTACAATCGTGACGCAATGGATAAACAAAACAGAACAGATTTCCAGATCGATAGATCTTGGTTCGAAACTTGAGTCTACCGACCATGAATGTGATCATGATGTACTTTAAACCTACTGACATCAGTAAAGCATTCTTTATTAATTTATTTAATGAGATTTATAAGTTATAAAATAACTGTGATTTGAAAAAGAAATCAATTGATTTGGTGATTTTCACATCATTTTTATAATCCTGATGCAATGGATAGACAAAGCAGAACAAATTTTGAGATCGACAGATCTTGGTTCGAAATCTGACTCTACCGACCATGAATGTGATCATGATGTACTTTAAACCTACTGTCATCAGTAAAGCGCCTAGCGTTCGCGTTACATAGTTGACAGGTTGTTAACTCGGGGGTTGTTTCCGACCTGATCGATTGTCAAAATTACGGTGTTCAGTGCTGAATATGTCTCAAATAGCTTAACAATGGGACTATTCAGCAAAAACAAATAGTTGTAATGATTATTTTAAGTAAGTGATAATGCTCACTTTGGAATTACTAATCATTGCGTTACTTGCACTTGCCTCATGGAAAATATAAATTTATTTTAATGTAAATAACTAGCTTCTTTTGATGACAAACTGGTTAAGACAGAATATTAAATTTCTTTAATTTCAATGAAATTTTTTATGCGAATAAGGATTTTCATAATTCCTTCAATAAATTTTCCTTTAGCATCAAATCTTGTCTGATATCAAAGGGGTGTAAATAATCTTCCTAGTAGATTTGAGTCCCATTACATCATTATTGTAGGAAAATGTCCCTGTAATCCATCTTCTAATCGCATCATATTCTCCACAGTACTTAAAACGCGAATTTTATATTGTTCATGGAAACTTCGAAGACAATATGCAGAATCAATTATCCCTAGTTTTGAACAACAGAAAAATTATAAGTTTAAATAAGTGATGAAATGATAAAAGTGGTTTCAATTTCACTGCTTTACAGAAGTTTGTTATTGAAAAGTATGCAAAAAATATTTAATTCAGGAAAAATCTAAGCAATTAAATTGACTTCATTTTTAGTAAAACGTTTCTTTAAATTTTAAAATTATGTAAACAAATTCTTTACGCTATTATATTCTAGGAATTAATCATGAGAAAACGCCAAATTGTTGCTCAATTACCAATATATTAAAATTTAAAAGAAAAACCTTAAAAAGTGCACATTTTTTTCTCCTTAAAATAATTTTATTTCAATAATCTAAAAGTTTGCTTAACAGAGCGTCAACAGATGGTTTTTTTATCATTCAATTCGGAAAACATACTGTACACTAATATATTTTAACATATATGTACACTAATCAGATAAATTTTTATTTATATGTTACATATTATTACATTTATATATATGTACACTAATTTTACATCAGATGAATTTTTATTGAATTTTTCTCTGAAATATAGCATAAATAATGAAGTGTACTCTGTAGTTTATATAAACATTCATTGCTACACGATTATAATTTGTATAATTTAAAAGTATTTTCTCGTATATGAAACGCACAATTACAAAGGATTGTAATCGTGAAAAAATTCAAACTCAAAATTGTGACGGATTTCATATAACCGAAAATAATTATTAAAATACTTAATTTATTAAAATAATTAATTATTAGAATAATTATTTTATAAATATATCTGTTTGTGTTTGAATAGGATAACTCAAACTGTCTTACAGCAAAATGAATGAAATTTATTATATGGTTCTGCTTTTAAATTTGTAGATATCATCAATTATGGAACGAAATTCATTCAGAAAAAGTGTATCTGTCCGGGTGTCGAATTATAAGTTAGCACAATAACTACCAACAATGAATTGAATAGATAAAATTTGGAGCACGGATTTGTTGTTGTTGTTGTTTCCAATGGCACTTGCAATAGGCAAGCCCGCTGATTTGAAATCAACGATTTTAAGCCGAAAGGGAACGTCTCTTATTTTAGTAGGGCCAAGAGTACGATTTTGCTACTCACGCATCACATTCGCTTGCACAGCCCCTTTTTAAAGGGGGGCACATTCACACGTCTCACAGATAGAACAAATGAAGGACAACCATGCCCGAACCGGGACTCGAACCC
>JAPMOR010029424.1:0-14464 GCA_026543865.1 Argiope aurantia
GTCACTATTCAGAATATTCTCGTGAGTTTCTGAAATAAGTATCGGAAGATATTGAATTTTATCCTTATCTTAAAATTCAAAAATTATATTTTCAACGATTTCAGTTTGATTATCTTGATATTCTTCTCTGTACTTTATAATTTTTAGAATGATTCATGTTTACTTACAACTTTTACTAAATAAAAATGTTTAATATTTTCATTTACATAAAGTATCAAAACAAATGTTATATATATATATATATATAACATAGATAGATTGATATTTCTAAAAAATAAATATTTGGAAAAAAATATAAACATATAAATGCAAAAAGCGGGATTTAAAACAAAAATAAGTTATATTAAGAAAATGCAAAACAATTCGAATAATTAAACTAACATTGATTCAGCATCGATTAAAGATATTCTTAATCGATGCTGAATCAATTCTAATTTAATGATGACTATTTGGTTACTTGGTAAAACTTTAGCAACTTTGATGAACCAGAAAAAGAAAGGAAGAAAATTCAGGAATTTTGGTGATATCACTATTGGGACCCGAGATGTGTTGTTTCTTCTAGAAAATCTAATTTCAAGTTTTATCCAAAAATCTAAAATATACGCGAAATAAAAAATGTGTTCACCTGATGAATTTCCCCCTTGGAACATTGATTATAAAGTGAACTCTAAAAGCACTCTAATCGCTATTGCTATTTTAAGTGTCGCTGTCTTGCGGATTCCTACAATTGTTATTCTTTTTGAACACCTTCTGTTGTATTTTTTCTGTCATCTGTATTTCGTGTTTTCTTGTTGAACAAATCTTCGTTTTCAATTTTTATTATGTTGATTTTCCTTCACATTAACCTCAATAGAATAAACTTATAAACTTATTCGCTAAAAAAAATTATAAACTTTTTCGGAATTAAATTCAATTTATCTTTCAATTTTCTCAAATAAGTCATTTAATTTTTTTTGACACCCTCGACAGTTCTCAGAAATTTTTGATCTGAAATCTGGCCCAAAAAAATCCTTAAAAATTTATGTTGCTACTTTTATTAAAACTTTCACAATATTGCTCTAACGTATAAGTTCCAGAAATGCGTTTGAGCGTTATATCTTTTGACACTCCAACACTCCATCGATCTCGACGGTGTCAAATCAAACAATGCACTTGGAAAAAAATCAGAAAAATGTGTTTGAAACCGAGACTTCCGAAGAATAAAAAAAGAAGAACTGCTACAAGATTTTTATTCTCACAGAAAAGAGATTAATCCCAAGGAATTCGTTTCATCACTTTCTTGGATGAAGCGAAGTTTTTGATGGATGAAGCCAGCCTGATGAGATCCAAGACTCCATCCAAACAGAAATCAAGTTTCTTTCGTTTTATCCCCTTTTTTTTTCTCCAGCGTCAGATAAACAGGAGAAAAATTAATCACCAATTGGTAACGGTTTGTTGCTTTGCTGCTCGTCTTTTGTTTCATTTTGTGTCGCCTTTGTCACGACCCTTCTCTCTCTTCCAGTTATTTCAGTGTGCTTCCGAGTGACTGTCTTGATTATAAATGACTACAATTTACTGGTAAACTGTGAGAAGATGTAAAAATAAATAAGTTCGGAAAGAGATTCATTCATTCAACATCTAAGGGGGATGCTATAGCCCTTTTGGTTTGGAGCGTAAATTCACTCTCTTAAGGGAGAGCATTTCTGCATAAAGGATGATGAAATTGGAGGTCGGTGAACAAAATTCAAATAATATAATTGAACAATCTTACAAGTTTAATAAGATGAGAGAAATTTTATAAAAGAGTTAATATTTGAGCATTGTTAAATAAAATACAAATGAGGGTTTCTTGAATTAGAAAAACACAATTGCTTAAAAAACACACATAATACATAATGCAACAAATAATAACAACAAAAAACTAGTCACACTAATTTTAAGGACGAGGGAAAAGCCTAATACAGCTGAAACGATGAATATGATGGAGCACAGAAAAAATACAATAAGACAAAAAAATATTTATTCGTTTTGTTTGTATGCTTAATAATTGTTATGTGTTACAATTAATTCTCATGGACAACATGCAAGGGATAATGTATATTCATCTATTTCACAAAATGCACAGTGAATCATTATGTGGGAAACATCTTCATATCATTGCGAAATGCACAATTCATTCTCTAAGCTCATTGCTGTAGCGAAAAGGAGTAGAAACTTCAACATATTTTTGTGAAATAAAGACATAGTATCGTTAAAAGATTTAAATGACTATATGTAAAACTATACAGCCTACAAATTTTACGCATTTGAACACATATTCTAATTGACTCCACATCAATTAGTACAGTCGACAACCCGCTTGGTTGGATACTTGATCTTTAAATGGAGTTCGGACTAACGCTTAGTAAAGTAATGGAGATCTGAGCATATTTACATTAGCAGTTGTATAACCTGCTAATGGGACAATTTAATGTGCCAATCAAGCTTCATCTCCACAAATAAAAATAATAATTTATGTATCTGGGAATCGAATCGTCATAATGGAGTTCTGTGGATAAAGTCATGAATATCATCTAAGCCACCAAAATTCCTTCTATGTCGTCTAAATGTATTATTTCAAAACTGTGCAATTAATACTGTAGACATTTCAAAATTTTTTGCTTTGCTAATATTTGCCATTTTTGTGCAAAGAAAGGTCGCATTCCAATGAAAGAATGGGATTCTTTTCTAGAGAAAGAATAGCCATTAAAGTTATTCGATCGATTTCATAATATAGTTTATCTTTAAATATGTAACAAATATTGATATGATATTTTTGGCAAGAATTTCTTTCTAATCTTGATCCAGCAGTGCAACTTCATCTATATTGCATTTGAATTTGAGGCAGACTTTTCCCAAAAATGATCAAAAAGAACAATTTTAAAGCGTTTGTGTGAACTTAAATTTCAAATGAATGGAATCTTGACTTTTTTCAAAGACATTTTGAATGTGTTTGGAAATAATTTCCTTTTCCTCTAATTTTTACTCTTTTTATTCACTTTGATTAGAATCCCTTAATCTGTATCATTGCATATTTTCTTTATAACATCTACAGAATGAATAATAAATCCATCGACATTTGAACAAAAACCAAAAGAAGGCAGATTCTAAGACGTTTTGTGATGTAAGCATTCCATTTATATGGAGATATTTACTTTTTGAAAAAAAAAGTAGAAAAAAATTATCGATAAGTGTCGCTACAAAAAATGATTATGTTCGAAATATGTAAAGTAGTCTGGTATCTAAAAAAGGATCTGATTATATGCTCAGAAGCATGCATTCGTAAGATTTTCTTATCGGGAAAATTGCTTAGCGTATATTGAAAATGTTTGCAACAAACAAGGTTTTGTTAGGGACCAGTAATGCGTTTAAAACTGCATGACATTTGGGCTTATCTGCATCCATGATGTAAAATATTCTCCTTGGAATTTTGAATTTATAATCATACAAACTGTAGTCATAATATGAATTTTTAACAGCTAATACCGCTAAACGAGAATTCTGCAGTGAGGATTTTTTTCTGAAATTGCACCAGAAGCGAATTGACCATTTTGTGGAAAGATAAAGCTAATGTTACACTGCGTGGAGATGTAAAAAATTTAAATTTTCGTATAAGGGAGACATCTCCTAGTGATGCCTGATTACATGCAGAATTGTGACTTACACGTGAATCCAAATTATGAATTATTTGCAATGTATTGCGCCTAGTGATAAGGGAAAATATCATATGAGGGAAAATTAAAAAATATATATATTATTTTGCATGCCAATTCATATAATTATATCAATATCTCTACAGGTAACTTTTCAGTAACGAAAAAGGGACTATCGAGTATTCACTGCTTATACATCATACCACTTTCCACTCTGAAAAATTTCCGAAATTATATATACATATATAAATATATATAAATTTTTTTAAAAGGAAAGAAACATGATTTTTTTTTATTTGTATGTCATATTAAATTAAAATTTTCTGAAAAAGTATTTTAACGATTGTTTATTG
Organism: Argiope aurantia; assembly: GCA_026543865.1. Lineage (NCBI taxonomy): Eukaryota > Metazoa > Arthropoda > Arachnida > Araneae > Araneidae > Argiope > Argiope aurantia. The sequence goes on from JAPMOR010029424.1 coordinate 4,025, forward strand.
TTGTATTAAAATTGCTTTGTCAAAATGAGATTTTGTAGCAAGGACACAAAACACAAAATTCATGTTTGTTTAAAAAAAAATGAGGAATGTTCTAAAACATGCCGGTTTACAAGCATTCCCCATGCCACCGGGGAGGCATTCAGAAATGAGGATGAGAAGCTTCCGGTATGGTGGTTGGTTCTCGCCCTCCTGGTGGGCACAGAAATGGTAGGGGTTGTACCGGGGCCAGTGATGGCCCCTAGAACTCAACCATAGTTCCCACCCGTGTACCAGATTTATCTATGAGCCTTAGTGGAGGGTCGGAGTAGCCGGTTACGGTTACAACCCTTTATTTTGAAGGTTGGCATTCTTTAAACTGGAATATAACCTTATGTAAGAGTAATGGAAGATCCTCGCACTGCTGTCAATATACTTGAAAATAAGAACTTGTGGTTTCTATCATTATATTTCTTGCTATGGTATTTATTATGCTTTCGGATCCCTTATTTCATTTCAATTTATTTTACTGTTTCATTATCTGAACTTTCTTTCTTTGAGAAGTGATGGGGAAAGCAGTATTTTATCTAATTTATTTTTAGGAAGTATGAAAGAGAATATCTTGAGATATTCTAAAGTAACATATCTTAGTCCTGATACAAAAAAGTCAATGATATGATGTCTTGTTTATTATAAATCATTACAAACTAGTTTCCGAATGCAAATGATGAAACACTTCATTGTATCTCTTAGAACTCACATAGGAAAGTGACGTATGACGCAGAGTGGCAGATGAATTTGATGAAGGGCTTCCTGAGCGTCCTGCCGGCTGTGGAATGCGGCGCCAGGATGTAAAAGACGGAGTAGACGGGGAAGAACATCCCGATGCGGCAGATCTCCAGACATTGCAGCACGATGTTCTTGCGACGGAAGCCGGGCACGCCATCGTACCAGATGGACGCCAGAAGCTGCTGGACGTTGGGATGGGCGCAGAACTGGAAAGAAAAGAAAATCGCTTAACAAGTGTGATTTCTACTCATTATATATGTGAAAAAAAAGCAGCAAAGTTCCGGATGGGATCTTTAATCATACTTTTTCACACCACGAAAAAAGAATAACATTGCCTATGAAACTCGCATAATATATAATATCTCAGGTGCGAAGGTTCTAAAATCCTGAGCTCCTGACATTTTAAAAATCTAATAACCTTATGGTTACGGTGCAGAATCCACACTGTACTAGTCCCTAATGTACCATTAATCCCCATTAAGATGCAGCTCATTCAGTGATATTGCTAAATACACAGTGTATCAGTCCTAAAGTACCATTAGTTCACGTTAAGGTGCAACTCATTCAGTCACATTGATGAATTCACTATGTAGTAATCCTAACTGTATTATTAGTCCTTATTAAGGTGCAATTCATTCAGTAACATTTAAACAATGATAAACTAAACTTATTAATGCAGGCCATCGGCCGTCACCTCAGATATGGAGATAAGGAGCTTCTGGTATGATAGTTGACTCTCACCACCCTGATGAGCATAGGAATGGTGTTGAGTCAGCTACTCCCTACTAATGATTGGGGAGAATGATAATGCCGCCTACAGGAGGTGTTGTACCACTGCCGGCAATGTTACTTACAACTCATCCTTAGTTTCCATCTATGATTCAGATTTATTCATGTACCTAAAGGCGGGTAGGAATTGCTCTTAATGATTAATCTGTTAATGCCTAGCGTCCCTTTTTTAGAATAGTTCGAAAAATGTGCCTCAGTTTTAGATAAATATACATTTCAATTTTACAATTCTACTAATCTTTTCATATGCTCTTGTTTTAATATGTTATTAATATAATGTAACCCATAAATAATAAGAATGTATTCTAAAATCCTTTTGATTTTATGTTTTTCAAGAATTATTATATTTGCAATTCCAAAAAGAAAAAAGTAAGTTTTTAAAATCATTTACGAATAATTTTACTAATAAGAAAACTGCTACATAATACTATATGCTTGTTGGTTCATAGGATAGTGAAGAAAACTGTGTACACAATATTTTTCACCAGGTATTACATAAAATAGTTAAATGTAAAAGAACACTGTAATTCTGAGGAGAATTGGTGAGGACCATACTCGCAACGTTGGGGATTGTAGCCGAGTAACAAGACCACTAAACAAAAGTGCACACTCCAGTCCGTAAGTTGTTATCTGGCTTAAAAGCTTTACCACATCTCAATATAGTAAGCTTGGTGATTCATAATACAGTGAAGAAAATTGATGCACAATGTGGTATGTTAGGGGGTTTATAGTGAATATAGTGAAGATACCTTGTGCATAATATTATATAATTGATGGTTCATAGTATATAAGGTTTACTTGGCATTTCATATTATAGTAAAAGTAAACTGTAACGCAATATAGTATGTTTGGTGGTTTAGAGTATTGTGAAGAAAACTTTGCACACATATTTTATTTTTTTCTCTGATTGGTCAGGTACCAAATTTGATGCAGATCTATAGTTCGAAAGAGGAGGAATTAGGTGCACACACTAAGTTTCATTTAATTTAATCGTTGCATTTTTATCGTGTTCAAATCGTGAATAAAATAGGTAGATGTAAGTACAAATGCAGTTAAGTTTTTCTTGAGTTTGGTTCAAAATTTAATATAAACTACAAATCTAGGTTAAATTCATAGGCTAAAATTTATCCATTTAGCATTTTGTACCTTTGAATTATAATGTTTATAAGCACACGGAACGACAGATAGACTTCCCATATATAGATTAGGTGTTTTCCCGTTACCTAAGCTACAAATATATATAATTCTAAAAAATGTGGTTTGAAAAGAAGAGATAGATGAAAATGATGAGATTAAATATTTGAAGATGATTGGATAGTGATGACATGATGATCTCAATTCCTATACTAGAAGGTCTCATGTTCAAAATCCGCTTCCATTGAAAATTCATCATACATGTGGGGTTGCTATTTAATAAGTTTGACTTCGTAGGTAGAATTTCCTCTTGCTGACTTGGTGTGGAAGAATGGAGAGAGGTGTGACATCAAGTTCAAGGTCCATTCTTAAACAGGAATTGTATTTCTTAATTACAGGACGTTAATATAATTAAACTAAATTAAACAAATCTTGTAGTACTGTTTATTTGAATAGTATGCATATGAGAAAAGGAAAAGTTCGCGATGCAAACACGTTTGGGACTGTTAGAAGATATTGTACCTTATTTCACACATCATCAAAGAAAAGAAGACGAATTTCATACCTTCTTCTGCTTGTGCTTGATGGCCAGCTTAAGCCTGCTGAGCAGCATTCTGTCGCCCGGCTCGAAGACGGGACCAGACGGGTCGTAGTTCAGAAGTACCTCCAACTCGTAGGAGCTCCTCGTGTGGTCCAAGAGCGCAGTCGCGAACTCTTGGCATTGCTTTCGAAGCTCCTGGAAAAGAAAAAAGTATTTTAAAAATTTCTCCAAGCCACATTTTCGTTAATATGTAGCACACAAAGGTGGAAAATAGTTGATAATGTCTTATATACCATTGTACGAAATTCTCTAGACTCATACGGTTTATGTCACCATTGCTAGTTTTTTTTTTGCCAGTTATTTTTCTAAATGTATTTTTTTATTGATATCTATCTTATCTTCATGATATTTATCTTAAAATTTTTAGTAACATCTCCTTCGGAGAGCTAATTGTGAACAAAAATGTATAGATTGATGTAAATTTAATGTCTGGCCAAAACGATTCGATTGAACACGCAAATAGATATATAGTTTGAATTGAATTCGCAAATAGATGTGTATTCAGTCTGATTTATAAATTTCAGACAGGCAATTATATGAAAACCTTTTGAGTTCTGTGAAGGTTAATAATAATAATTTTTTTTATGATTGCTAAAGTGTAAAAATATCACTCACAAAAATGTTTCTTTGACACCATCGATGCACATGCAAAGTTTCACTTTTCCATTTTCTTTTTTGAAATGTGAAGAAATATGCGTATTTTAAAATTTAGAGCGGTTAATCACAAATTTAAATTGAAACTTATCTTAAATTTCGAATAAAATATATCGAAATCTCAGACATTGAATATTTAATGTATCACAGAGTAATAATGGAATACAAAAAAAAAATCTCACATGCTGTCGTGTATGCGATATTTCAGTGACGAGTAACTTCTTGAAATGCTGAACGATTTTTATTGAATGTCATTCTAATAGTAATATAGTTACAAAAAGAAACTCTAAAATCGTTTTCATATTTCCAGCATCCTTCAAGAAAATGCATTTATAGAAAAGTTTAGTGATTGCAGATTACATGACTTTAAATTTTCAGAGAGTGGACGAGGATTTTTAAAATTGATATATAAATTGACATTTTGATGTATTTAATTTTCAAGTTAAACTCCTGCTTTCATACGAACATTCAATTGTGAGCTTATCACTCGAAAACCGACTGCGTAGAGTATAGAATACTTTTTCTACAGCATTAGTAGACTCCATGGACAACTAGATCATAATCATTGTCTCGATATTTACAATTGGGCCCCACTTCAGGTAGAATCAAATCTTTCTTTCCTCAGAACTGTAATTTGAACAGACGAACATCGTTTTAATCGAGATGGAAATATCAGCCGTAAAAACAATTACTTTTCAAACGAAAGATAAACAACCAATTCTTTTGCACCATATGATCATTATTAGCAACAATTTCCTTTAAATATGTACTAAGGAATTTTCAGAAATTTTTTGGTTGGTCCTATTTTGTGACACAGTGTGCTGAATAGTAATCTATATATTAATTTAGTTTTCATTGGAATTATGTTTAGACTAACTGGCTTTTGAAATACTTTTATGGATATATTTCCAGCCAGATTGGATTCCTCCTTTAGCTTAAAGATGACGGATGGATAATGAAGTGCTTGATATGTGATTGGCTTTCAGCTTTCCTCCTATAACACTTGACTTCAATGCTTGCCAATTTTTATTTACGGGGCAGCTTACATTCTGCTTTGCATAATACATTTCTTGTAGATGCAACAAATTTTGTCGACGAATTCAAGAAGTCTGTTCTGAAGTCGCTAGTAAAGAACCACATTACATATATGTGAGTATTACTAGAAGAATGCAACTTTGTATAGGTTTTGAAGTGTCATTTTGATAAAAATTTAAAGACCATCAATTAGTATATTATTTGACCACTTTTCAAAATTTAATAAAATCTTATAAACGCATCATCATGTAAAAGCATTATAATCTCGTCTTTTTAGAAACTTTTTGTGATATCTCTGACAAAGCCAATGAATGCTCATTGAAACATCAGTTTGAGGTAAAGAAAAGTGGCCCAGGTCAATAAATTTGCTTTTTAATAATCCAGAAAATTTTACAGACAGAATAATGATAGTTTGCTTGTTTGTAGATGAGTGTAAGAATTTTTTTTCGTTGACATTTACGCGGCGGGCGAGGTGAATATATTTATTTTTTGTTAATTTATGCGTAACCTCTATAAAAATTTAAGTTTTTCGTATATATATATATAGAGAGAGAGAGAGACGAAAGAAATTTTCTTTTTACTCAATTTACCAAAAATATTAAAAACAATTTACCATTTAATTTTAAGCAAATCATATGAAATACGGATTAAATTAAAGAAACTCAATGAATAAAAAATCCACCAATATACTGAATACTTCAATGCAGCTAACGCTACATTGATATATATTTATAAATAATAGTCATATAGTGGAATGAAACAGAAAAACATAACTAATAGAGAACGTCAGTACAATGAAACAGAAAATATTACCAGCTGACTTCAATGTTTTATGTTGAAATTTTACAAAATGAAACTGAAATGCTAAAAATATTTTCTATTTTCTTTAACTGTTCCTTAGCTTTAGCAGTAAAAAATTCAAATCGGCTGGTGTTCGTTCAGTTTCTCAATTTATAAAATAGTCTGGATGTTATTGCTATTTTAGGTTTATGAACAAATTATTTCAAACAAACAAATTATTTCAAAAAGGCTTTTATATCTTATTTTATTACACCTTAATTTTTTGTGTCTATAAAAAAGAGCAAGGCAGCTGCCATCCTTTTAATGTATACTGGCATCTGATCTACGCTAATTTTTATCTAAATAATATTTTTATAATTTTGTATATCTTAATTTGTTTTAAACTGAGAATTTTCTATTTTTCGCCGATGTTTTCTAGAGAATTAGGTCTTTTTATTTAATTTGAATTCGTCGGATATTACGTAAAAGAAACACAATTTTGTAATATTTATCTTAATGATGAGCATATTCCGTGATATTCTTTCCATAATTTCATCTATTTTGTTCTTGCATTTTGCTTCGTGTTTTGTGTTTATTATTACTCGGTTTCTCCTCCTGTTGCCACAAACGCGAAACAAAACATGCATTTTCAGTTCCTGCAACTTTTATTTCCGAAAATTTATGTTTATATTTTTCGTATTTATGAGTTCTTCACGTATTCATTCAGATATATATTTGGAGACATATGTATGTATGCACAGTCGCAGTATCTCTGTCCTTTGTAGGAAAACCGAAAGGACAACAGTCTAGAAAAAATAACAGTGTATTTAAATAGTGCTAGAATTGAATTTTTTTTTTCAAAATAAAAATAAAGATATTTCAAAAATATAAAAAATTAGGCTTAAAAATGAATTTTAATAAAAATAAAAATAAAACTAACATATATTTTACATAACAAAACATATAAATAGTAACAAAGAAAAATAAACAGGAATAGCCTCTTCGAAAGTTTTTCTAATTCTCTAATTGTAATTCTAATTTCCCTTTCTCATCTCCTGCATAATAATGTGGACTTTGATCAAGACAATAAATATCATGATCTAACCTAATATAAGGGTAGTCCTAAAATTTTTATTTTCAGAGCTATGCCCATGGTAATACAAAAATAAAAGGAATATATATCTTGAACATATTTATTTTTCTGTCCCATTCAAATGAAAATGTGGCATAAAATTTCAATTTTAGTACATAGATGACTTATCAAATTTCAATTATTTAAATAATTTCGTTTTTGAATGTGCATAATGAAGATATAGACCTACAGACGGTCATCTCTTTAACATATTTGGCTGAAAATTCTCTAAGAGACAACATTTTAAATGTTTAATATGCGCTCGCGAAGGGGATAATACTTTAATTCGAGAATGTGCGAAGAAGTTTTGTCGCGATCATACACTGGTTATTTTGCGTTTTACTTTAAGTTAGTTCCAAACCCCTGAAAGGCTCGTTTTTATCCTCAATTACAATATACTCTCGTAGAGTCTTATGAATTATGTCAATACAAAATTAGTAAGACACTATATTCATAAATTCGAATTCGTGATATTGACGAATCTCCAGATTTCAGATTTCTCTGAGTTGGAAAATCGAATTTTTGGCATTATGGCTGATCAGTCTGGAAACATGGTATCTCAAAATCTCTTTGAACCAGATGGATGGAATTTGGTATGATTTGTCATTATGAACGAAATACATTCACAAAAAATCGGTCTGTTCGATTACAAGTGAAGTCGGCAACTTAAAAACTTTGTTGTTTCTAATGGCGCTGGCCATAGGCAAGCCCACTGACTTTAGAAATCAGAGATTTTAAGCCGATAGTGCGTCTTCCGTTTTTTTCAGCAGCGCCATCTAGTACCAAGAGTACGACTTAGCCACACATACGCCACAATCCTTTTTATGGGGTGGACTTCATTCATGAATTTCAAATCACAGATCGTAATTTAGACCTGCATGAGAGAACGATCACCCCTGATCCAGCACCCACAGTTATATTACTCTCGACTTAGAAGACTGTGTGACCAAGGCAGATTTATACGTTCGCCAGCTGCCACACACACACACGGAGAGTCTTCGTCCAACGGGATTCGAACTTGCAACCCAAAGGCCGCGAATACAGCGCCCTACCAACCAGTCTATCCCGACACACTTAAAAACGTAATGATCTAAGTAGATAAAATTTAATACACAGATTTAGTATCTTAAAAATATAAACTCCTATCAAATTTGGAAACAAATATGCGAAAAGGTTGACCTTTGTTGGTTTGTACTTTCACATACCTTTAAAAGCAATTAGTCATAAGAGAAATAATGTAAATCAATAAAATTCGGTATATTATATTGTGACTACAATTGTAGTTTCGTCTCAAATTTTGGCTTCATCGGTATTTGGGAAAAAAGGCTCCCAAAATACATATTCTTACAATAGATTCAGTGAAAATGCTAAATTTAAACCAAAGATGTATACTTCGTAATTATTTTTCGATAATACCCTACAAGGCATTTGCGACTTAACTCAATGTATATAATTTTATGCGAGGAGAGGAAGATATAACTTTAATCCGAGAGCATGAGAAAAAGTTTCTCGAGACCACCCTCAGAATTTTATTGTTTTCAAAGTACCCATTTCAGCCATTCAGTCATACGGGTTTTTAGATATAATAAAATTGAATGCAAATTCTACTTGGTTTCGTTTTCAGCACAGGTGCAAAAATTGAGGCCTTGTAAATTGAGACGCCATGAAATTCATATAAATTGGTTTTTCTCCGAGAACTCCCTTTAAAATGGCAAATTCCTCTTCAACAATTTTCTTTTTTATTATTAAAATGTTGCTATATTTCAAAAATCTGAAATTCTTCTACTTTTTTTTGTTGAAAAAAAAGTAGGATTCCTTTGCATTTATATTACTTCTCTCAAGAAGTTTTTATTTCTTTAGGACTTCCTGTCCGGTCTGTTGACCACTGGATCACCTTTTATTAAATATAATATTTCAAAACAGCCTGTTTAAAGTCTTCTTCGGTTTTATAATATATAAAATTCTGCTTTTTTATGCATTACGAATCTTAATATCATATTCGAAAAATGACTTTTAAGTTCCAATTTTCATAAATAAGTTAAGTAATAATACGAATTTATTGATACCAAAAAGGAAATGGATATTTTCATTTTTGAAAAACGAAATTTTTCGTTATCGAGGACTAGTTCAGCTTTTTAAAAATAATTAGATTTCCATTTCCATTCTCTGGAGCATTTGCTATCGATAGTTATTTACTATATACATAAGTTGTTAACTACAGTGGATGAAACACAAACCAGAATTTTCTCTCTTTTTTTAAGGGTGTTTTCTGATGTAAATTTCTTTTTGCTGCAAAAACATTCCACAGATATCGCTACTTTTAAATTTAATTAATCTAATGCATTAATACCTATTTTTTAAATAAAGCTTCTAAAATAATTTTAAAAACATGCGTGAAAATTTTTGCACTGATATATTGTTTTCTCTGTATGCATGAAGATAGATTTTACTTATGATTTTTAAATTGATGCTTACGTTTAAAACTTTAGAATAATAAGACTTGTGAACTTTATGAGAGATTTTCTTTGTCTTTTTACTCTTTATTTTCTTTCAACTCAACCCCCTAATTTAAGTTAACCTCTAAAAGGATTTCTCGAAACATCAGATTAGGGGGTTGAGTCGATTGCTTGACAAATAGAGTAATCCATTAATAATCTGGATTAACAAAATCGTCGGATAAATAGAGATTCAATTAAGAAGTATATTTTATTAGCAAAGCTTATATTTATTGGTTAAGGCTCACAAAATTTCAAAGAAAATTATATCTATAATGCTTTTTTTCTTTTCTTACAAATATACTGTTTTTTCCGATATTAATGCAATTTAACATACATTCTCTTCAAGGCAAGAGAAAGATCACTGTCAATATTTCAAAATACAAAAGCTAATTAAAATATAAATTAATTAAAAATCAAGAAAGTTTTTAATATTTCTGAGCTATTATTTACAAAAAAATATCTATTTTATAAAAAATATTTTTATGCTATTCAAAAACTTAAATGAATTAATTTTTTCATAATGCCAATTAGGTTTCTTTATTGTTTGTTTCGTTAACGATTATAATATTTCAAATTTAATATGATGCATAATTAATAATAATGTTGATAATGAAAAAACAATGGCAAAATGCAACGACGAAAATTGCCCTAATTTTGCAAATCATCAAATTATCCAATCGAAAATAGAGATAAACAAAACACTTTGCTTTCTTTAGAAATCAATTCTGAAGTGCGACTTCCATAGTATGTCAGATTTTTAATCTGTTTTCTCTGTAATTTAGAAGATTGATTTATGGTAAAATTTTATGCAAAGGTATTCTATATTAATAATTTAATAGCATTTTGTGCAGAGAAGCAGGTTATCAAAAATGACTGGTGTACAAATATAATTGAATAAAAATTATTCACTTAAATTCAATTTGAATTCATTATAATAATATAAATGTTTATCATAGTAGAAATTCGAAATTCTAACTTTTTTTATGTGTACTTATGGCACAAATACCATGCTTATCTAGAGTAACATATAGAAATGTAGAAATAACTTGACT
>JAPMOR010029427.1:0-17744 GCA_026543865.1 Argiope aurantia
TATTGTGGCTCTCTGTAAACAACTCTAATATTAAATGGTTAAAATCAGAACTAAAAAAAAGTATTAAAATTTTTAACTAATATGTTTGTCTAGAAAAGGGAATGACAGTTCTTTAGAATGGAACCGACAAAATTTTGATTCTTTACAACAAATCAGAACATAAAGTAATCGGTTCACTGTGATAATTTAATGCTGAAATTATTTGATTTGATTTATTTATCAATCAGATTCCCTGATTTCCTTGAGTCTTTTCACAGGATGAAGCATCCATAATTCTTTATAATCGATAAAAGTTTTTCAAACTCTTCATCTGTCAGTAGCTAAAATTTTTATTCGAAATGATCTCTCCTGCAAAATATTGATGATTTGTTGAAATTTAAATCCAAGAAACATTGAACACGTGTTTTGAAAACGTCTCTTTAAGTGTCGCTCATTGTATTTCATTATCACTTTAAAACTGTCAGTGAATGAATGTAGCTTCATGAATCGAGTATCATTTAGTTCCGACTAATATTAACATCATTAACTAAGGTACTCAGTTAAATGCAAACCACGAGGGACGACAAATAAGAAGCGGAAATCTCGGCTCTCTAGTTATGAAAAATGAAATCCAAACAATTCGCAAATTATATTCAGAAGTCCTAAGTACCATAACGTGATTATGAGACTTGTGTTTACAATTTTATGTAAAGAACTGTAAAGTGAATTGAAAAGTCAGCGTCTTTTCAACAGTTGCAGTAATTAGTACCTCAAAATAGAATGGTGGCTTAGTGTATTAATGTTGATTGCATTAATTTAAGTTTTTTAATAGTTTTGGTCTATTCAAAAGCGTAAGCAACTTTGCTACCTTTGAAACAACGTTATGTTAGTTGAAAATAAATAAGTAGATATGAATGTGATAGAACAATTTTAGCATTAAATATTTAAATTAATTTAATATAAAATAAAATGTAGAAAGTTCTCTAGATATAATTTCTCCCATTTATACGTTTCTGAACTAAATTGAGTACATAATAGTTTCTTACAACTTCGGAAAAAATTATTTTGAAAAGATTCTGTAAAATTGAATCATCATTTTTATATTTTCTCTATATATTTTCCCCTTTAAAAAATTTCAAATCATTAATAAAATATGACAAATAAAGTTATAATTATTATCGAAAATTATAAACATAGTAAAATTTTTCTCAGATCTAAATAGAAGGAAACTTTTAACAAGATTTTTACGATAAAAAATCACGGTAGAATATTGTTACAAATATCAGAATAAGAAAAACAATGTCGTAATTAAAAAAAAAGAAATATTGTCACAGAGGAGAAAACTAAGTGTACATTTTGCATACCTTTTTCAATATAAAATACGATACGAATCAGCAATTTAAGAATGAGAAGGTGTAGTATTCACTTTCTAATCTAATAGAAAATATTGTAGTCTTGGAAAAATTGGAACTCGAGGTTTTGGGAATCTCCGCATTTTACACCTTCTTCAGTTCGCAAAACACATTTTTGTTATTATGTCTGTCTATCTGTCTGTTTGTCTGTATCAAAAATAACTCAAAACTGCTTTAAGATTGATGGATAAAATTTGGTATAAGATATTTAGAAAAAAATTGCAACTGTTCGAATATAGGTTATTACGATAACTACGAATTGAAAAGACTTGGATATATAAAATCTGGTGCACAGATTTTATAACTATAGTGTAAACACATATCGAATTATGAGCCAAATCCAACAAGGGATTGACTGTCTGTAGGTCTGTACTTTCAGATAGTAAAATGACGGAATTACTTAAATATATAAAATTTAGTAGGGGAGTTTGTGACTACAAGTACAGTTCTGTGACTAATTTTGGTTTCAGTCGTTGGAAAAAATGCGCCTAAAACATAAATTCGATTTTCGTATACTATTAACACCATCCCAGCGATTAATCACTGAAAAACTCGCCAAGTATCACGCGAAAGATTCAATAAAAATGCTGAATTCCCGTCTAAGGTTAATATTTCATAATTATTTTACACCAATGACGTGCAAGGCGTTCTCTGCCTTACTCAGTGCCTATAATTTTTTTACGGGGGTGGTGGAGGAGAACACTTTTATTAGAGAGTATGTGAGAGAGTTTTCGGAGGACATTCCTGCTGGTTTAAACTGAGCATCGTTTCAATCTGGTGAAATTTCTCGAAAAGAACAGAATCAACAAGGCATAAAATGCTAAAACACTTTGAGACACACCTTTTTTGTTCGTAACATTTTCTTTTACCTCTTGATTTGCAATTTACTGAATATGGTAATAATGTAATTTTATGGAAGATTATTGTTGCTTGCTCTCAAGTAGGTTCAGAAAATATATTGAAAACAACCGAATTTTCCTTCTGGTCTGAAAAAAGTGCAAAAGCAAAATAATTTCAAACAAATAACTCGGATGCAAGTTTTTATAAATCCTGAAGTCTATGGAATTACTTTTTTCTATTTCAAAGTTTTTCTATTTTTTCTATTTCAAAGTTATTTTCTGCTTAATAAATAGCATAATTCCTTGTTCTAAGTTTTCAGAAATTACTAATGCTCCAATAGAAAATGACATTGAGAGTATTTAAACTTTAATATAACAAAAGAAAAAAATGATAACAAAAGAAATTTACGATGGCAGAAAAATGCACGAGTGCCTCTGTCTTGGTAAATTCATGGATTTAGATGTAAAATTGGACTCTCCAAGAATTTTCAAGGAGTTCAAATGGATTTTGAAGAGGAGAAATATTCTATGATATTCCGCATGGACAATTTTCCTGCTGAAGATCTTCCTTCCACAATATTCCTATCGTATTTATTATTTGCTATCTTATTTACTTTTTTCATTTCTTTTTCACTTGTAATTTTTATTTCTTAAAGAACTATTTCAATGCAAGAGAAAATCTTCAGCTCATGCAGTTGTATTTCAAATTTTTAAAAAAAATTCAAGGAGTTTAATTTAATATTTACATTCTAACAAAATTCATTATATTTTTGTTTGTCTGTTGCTTATTCATTGTATATTTGCTTCTTGATTCAAAAGTTAAAAATTGTTGTCTTCTAAAAGTATCTGAAAAAGACATGGAAAATAAATATTTTTTGAAAAATGCTCCTTTTAAGGTTAAAGCACACTCATAGTGCAACATAATTAGACATTAGAAAAACTTTTCTTTATGTAGTAATTCATTCGTTCACGTTTAAAATTGTAAAAAAAACCCCTCTTTTTTTGAAAAAAGAATTGCTTACTTTCTCTTAAATAAATGAAAAATATTTAAATTCATGGATTTTTGGAACAGGCATTTAGATCTACACTAAGTTTAAACCTTTAAAAGAAAAATGATTTAAAATTGCACAAAGATTTTAAGTAGGCAGTTGTATTTTTTATCTTTTTTACCTTACATGATAATTTTCCCCTCTACTTTAGTTAAATATATAAATAATAAATAAGACTACTTTGCGTTTTTCATTTCAAATGACTTATTATGGCATTCTTTTAAATGAATAAAATGTCCAGGTTTAGACAGTGAAAACAGAGAGGACAGTTTTTTAAAGTTTTATTTCATATTCAAAGTAAATATTTTTGAAAAATCGTCCCTTGAAATATTAATGCATTTCAAGATAGGTTTTTTAATGTTGAGGAATCTCTTCTTTTAGCAGCATTTTATTTAACCATTTTTAAAATGAAGAATTTTTTTTTTGTCTTCATTCATATTTGTTGCATACTTTGCATATTTTTTTTGAAATTCGTGTATTTGGGGAACAGAGATATTCATCTTACATTCTTAAGGGTATAAAATTTCCATATATTTTTTTTAAACTTAAAATATTTGAAGCTTGAAGGTTTTATTTCTTTTCTTTAGTTACCTTCACAACCGCTAGTGTTGGAATTTCTTTCCTTTTCTTTAAAATATGAAATTCCTAAACAAGACTTTTTTCCCTTTTTTATTTCAGATTGCAAATTATGATACTCTTCTAAATACATAAGATGCCCATTCTTTAAATAGCTGAAATGGTAAGTTAAAATGTTTTTTCAAAGTTTTGTTTCTCTAAGATCTCTAGAATTAATTTTCAGCTGTTGGAAAATGAAGAATTATTTAAATTTTTATCTAAGATATTTTAATAAATATTACATACATCATCTGCAGATTTTCTAGATATTGATTCTAATATTAGAACTCAACCATTTGCAATTGAAATAATATTTTCCTATTCATTGTTAAAGTAAAATGTTTGGAAATTAGAAAATTCAATAAATTTCTAAACAAATTAAATTTAAATTTACACATGATGTAGAAATTTTAAATTTACACCATTTGGAATAACCAACTTCCAAATTACCTTTGCTCTAATAATTAATGCATATTATACTAGTTATCAACGCAAAATAAAATTTTCAACAATAAAAAACAGACATATTTACATAGATTTAAAATCAAGTGTTTGAAAAAAGATTCTTAAAATAGTCCAGAACCGTCAACTAACATAGAATTTCGATACCAAATTACAATCTTTTAAATTTTGATGCTTTTGTTAATGAACAACCGCTCTAAATGGATGAACTAAACGGTATGAGGATCCGGAAAACCTTTTAAATCAGCCTAGTAATTAATATTCTTAGATGTAGAACTGTGGATATTCTACATATTTCTCACAAATCAATGATATTCATTTCTTTCATTTAATATCATTATCATCTAACAGTAAAAGCAAACATTTGCCAATCTTCTTACTTTACTTAGATTCATACTTTCGTATTTACTTTTCTTTTACAAAGAAAAATAAATACATTTATCATGGATAAACTATTTGTTTTTCTTCCATTAGCAGTTCTAATATTATTAACAGTCTAGTATTATTTGATGAAAATTTGAATGTAATTATTAATTTTCTTCTGGTGAACTATCTATGCTAGCAAGAAAGATCATGCGGCATTCCTTCATACGCTATTTTAAAATATAAGTTTTTAATTATTAATATTAGATTATGATTGGATAAACCTGAGGTAATTATTATTTTTATCTAATAATACTTTATTCACTTTTCGAAAACCTAATCCTGCTCTTATTTTCAACGCTTTTAATTTTATTTCGCGTTGTAAAAAATTGCAATGCTATTTACTCAAAGTATTCTGTTCTTTGAGCAAATGGCACTAATAGATTTGAGCAGTAGTAATATGTACAAAGCTGGCCAGTTTTCGTAGATATTTCCTTCTAAACAGTTCTTCTTTATACTTGACAAATGAATAATGCAGCAATCGATTACAGTAACATTATTTTTGATTGTTTTTGGAACAACAACAACAATAAAAAAAATATACAGGAAAAACTTACATCATAAGTCAAGCGTATTTCGAGAAAAGAAATATCAGACTTTTAGGTTTCTATTAAAACCTAGAATTCCAAAAGTTGATTAACAGTTCGTCGATAGGAGCTGGTGAATTACACAAAGTTATAATTTCGCTGCGCCTATGGTAAAAACTATATTTTTTTCAGTGTATCGATTACATTCGTCCGCCCTCTGGAAGTTTAAAAGTCATCAGGAACTTAAATATCTGCTTTATAAAGGAAGTAGAGCATTTTTGAAAACAAATTTGTTTTATATATTACTTATTTATTAATAGATCATCACTGCTAAATATCCGCTGATTATTGTTCATCATTGTAAAAAAATTATCTTGTTAACCTTGCATGCATCGTGTAACCATCCGTTCCACGTTTTTATTTCTGTTTATAAGCTGCGCATGACTGTTTCAAAGAGAAACATTGAGTGTTTTGAAATCCTTTCTTAAAGGCTTTTTGATAAACATTTGCAAAAAACTAAAAAAAAAGTCGATATAAGGTAAGAATTAAACTAAAATTAGTTTAGTTATATTAACGTCCCGTTTGAAGCAACACTAGGGCTATTTTGGGACGGACCTCGTCATTTTGAACCGCGGTCAGATGACGAGGACGACACCTGAGCTGACACTCACCTCTCCACACCACACCACACCAGCGGGAGGACGTTTGATCATGACGGATTTAACGTGCAACAGACCCCCTTACACGATGGCTCTTGGGTGGATTCGGGTCTCGAATCTGAAAACCTCCGGTTCCGAAGCCGAGACCTTACCACCAGACCACCACGGCCCTGGAACTAAGCTTAGATTTAAACTGGAAACTTAGAAAGGATACCAAAATGGTTGTTATGTGAGTAGTTCTACCATTAAAAATACTATGAAAATATTTTATTTTCATTTTTAAAATTATATTGGTAAAAAAGCACTTTTATTTTTATTGCAGAATTGTTATATGTGATTTGTGTCATTAGGATATTGTTTAATTCATAACGCAGCCAATTGTCACATGTTAATTTTTTTGTTAAAATTTCTCCAGGAAAAATAAACTAAAACGTTTTTTTAATAATTTTCTTAAATTATATGCCTCCATTCAAGGCACGTATATTTTTTTGTAAAAAAAATAAATAAAAAGTAATGCATTCTAGGGTTGAAGTCATGTAGTTTCATTAAATATCTTTAAAATTAACAAAATTATTTAAGAATCTTTGTATCTTTGTTTTAGTTTAATAATTCAATAAAGTTTTCATTAGTTGAACATTTTTTGTGTTTTTAAAGTTCGATTTGCAGTTTTGATGACTTTATAAACTATTCCGTGTCTGTATTGTAAATGAAATATTATCTTCTATTAACTAAAGTAACTTAATTGTAAAAACTTAATTGACTTCAAAAACTTTTCCGTGCTTGTTCTGTTAATGAAAAATTATAATCCTTTCTAATCCTACACTCAAGTGGATATTGAATTTAGTTTCGTTTCCCAGCCTCCTAAAAAATTTGCTGAGATCATTTTATTCAGTATCTAAAAATATTTCATGAGAATCATTTTTTTTTAAGTTAAGCTAATCTACAAAACTGAATGTTTTTTCTCCCTAGTAAAATTAAAGTAAAATTTTTTGGGATTATACATTATTATAAATTATAAATACATTAAATATAAATTATTTCTTATAATTTTTTTCTTGTTTTTAGCATTATGTTATTGAGCTTGCTTATTAGCTATAAATTGTGATATGCCTGTGGCGATTTGCATGATGATAAAATTACAACTTATCTATAGGACAGGCATCATTGAGCTAAATGTACCAAATTTAGCTTATAGTAATTTTTTGCGTAATAGGTTGCCTCTCAATAAGAAATTGTATTTGATTTTTTTATAATTTTTGAATTAATTAAAAATTTCGTTTTTTGCTCTCACTTCGCAATATATCATCATAGAAATATCACAAAGACCACCATACATCTTTTTAAAATTACAAAAGTGTTATAGATCTCTAATTTAAGTAATTAAAAAACATTTACAAAAGCTCCCTTCATTTCTCAGGTAGCTATACTTTATACACGTGCACGTTGCGACAATTCTTATATTTATTTCTGAGGGTTCACGTTTTCGCTTCTATAGAGGTGAAGAATTAATTTTGAAAATATAAAAATAGACGAATCAAAATATTATCATACTACGGTGATTTCAATTAGAGGTGATTTATTTGGATGAATTTGGAATTTCAAAATAACAGAAATTTTGAAAAAGGTAAATATTTCTTTATTCAGTGCTTTAAAATCATTTGATGATTGGTAATAGTTCCGCAACATTATTATGTAAAAAGTAAGTGATTTTAAAAAAAAAAGCTTTATTTAAATGAAATCGTCTGGCAAATGTTTATTTGATATTTTTATAAATTCATTTATTTGCGAATTATTTATCATTCATGATGTTTAAACAGGAGGTTTATTATCATAAAATCATTAAACCAAGCGTATAAAACCCTCAAAATACGATAAACCTTTGAAACTCCACAAAAAAAATTCTGTAAAATTAAATTTATAAATCTCTTAATAAATTATGAAATCTACTCATTCCATGATTCAGAAGAATTTTATTAAAATTAGTTTAGATGAAGATAAGAAAAATAAAATTAGATAAATTTCTAAACTTAAATCGATTTATTAAAATAAAAATTTGTGAAATTTAAGTTTTGTTTAAAGAATCGTATCACATTCATCCGCACATTCTCATGATTAAAATTTAGAAATTAATTTACAAACAGTAGTTTTATTTTCTTTGTGACCGAATTCATCTTTTGAAGCGATCCTAATTCTGAAGATAAGCAGTAATGTCACACGCACGTGCACTGAATCAAGAAAAAACGTTAGTTCATGATCCAGATCAAAAACAAGCCTCGTAAAAGTCACTTCTTTTTCACATATAACACTTGAAAACTCTATTTCCACAGACCTTTTTGATTAGATGTTATTGGCAACCGACTAGAATTTCTTGAGGATTAACTTATTTTCTGACACCCTTGGATAAATAACTGTGGAAACTGTCACACGGCACAAAAAGTCAACTTCAGTAACGAGGAGATTTAAGAATGCTTGCAGTAAAAAACATTTTGTGATACGAGTATTAAAAAAAATGACTACATTTTTGTACCCTCTCGATTCCTGTTCAAATTTTTTTAAACATTTTTCTTAATGAGTTTGTTAAGAAGTTTCAAATATTTTTTATGTGCTGCTATCTAATCAAATGTGAGAAGTATTTTTTTTTTTTTTTTGTTTATTCTTTGATGTACTTTTTTACAGCCACTAGCTCCGATATCAATTTTTTTTTGGTGTAATACTTTCCTTTAACAAAGTTTTGATTTTTACGAAACTGTTAAGATAGCGTACATTGATTTCAAGAATCGAATACTCACCCCCCTCTAATAAATAGAGTTTTCATTTTCTACTCTAGTGAGTAAAGTTCCAGGTTTGTTTAAAATGTTGCATAAAAAACATTATTTGAATTAGGAGAAAAAATATTTCTGTATTTAGAACATGAAAGATTCGTATCATAAATAATCTTCAAAACTTTTTGATTTTTTTTTAATTTTTGTGGTGTTGCGATTTTATTTCTTTTGTATAAGTAAAAAGGGCTTTTTTTCACTGAAGCTAATTATTTTCTTTCCGCGATTAACGACTTATTTTGAAGCGATAGAAGCGCCGTGAATATATACTTCATATTGTGAAGAACCTCAAGGAGATTAATCACCAGAGTATTTGAAATATCCTCGAATACACCGCAAATTCTATGGAAATCTTTCATAAATCCCCTTTGAGAACCTCGAAACCATGGCGGAAGGGCCACATTCAAAAGGAAATTTGACTTCACGACATTTAAGAGGAAATTTGGTTAGGAATGAGAAAATGTTTCATTTATACTTTGCTTGGAAATATTAATATCTTGGTTAAATTTATATCTATATCAAAGCTTCGTCACTAATATCTCTTCCGAAGAAGTGAAATCACAACCCCCATGACTGGTAGCTAATATCACTATTTGTATTAATAGCTACGTCTCGGTGTAGATGTGAGAATCGATATCAATTAAGTACTGAATTTCTTTCAGATGGACAAAGATTGAGTTGCCAGCTGTATCTTGTACAAAAGGATCGAGTAAAAGCAGCAGGTGCAATCGAAGATTAGCATCAACCTGCAGTTGATACAGCAAACCCGGGTATCGGCCCAACCCTGGTTGGAAACCTAAAGAATTCGGTTGAAACATTCACTATGGACTATTTCAAGACACTTTGTGTATTAATTTTCATATTGTTCTTCTTCTATCCGTGATTTTTATTTAAACATGGAGGGTTCTGTTTGATTCTCACAGTAGATTAATATAATTTATTTATCCTTGCTACTTCAATGATCAAATTTCCAGTGAAATAGATCCTTGAATTTTGATCTTATAATCACACGGTTTCAATAAATAAATCGATAACATTGACAGAGTAAATTTGCAAATATTTATCCATCGGTGCTTTTGCAATGAATCACTAAACACTGCAGATAGATTTTATTTTAAGAGCCGAATCCTTGTTTGCGAATATTATCTGAAAATTACAGGATGTTGTGAATTGAAACATCGTTCTATTTATAAAATTATGTTAAATATCATTACATTCGTTACTTGAAGACCAGAGGGAACAGTCTCTCCAAAACTTATCGCATATTCTTTAATGAAATTTTATCCCCCATCTACCGCCAAACTTTTTGTAAGGAAAAGCACGCCTTGCGTAGCATTGGCTTACAATAGTTAAAAAATATATGATTTGGCATAAATTTAGAATCTTTACTGAATCTATCGTATCATCCTTGGCGAGGGTTTTGGCAATTGATACCTGGCATGCAGTTTATAGTATCTTAAAATCGAATTTGTGTTTTAGACACGAATTGAATCCACGAATGAAGCCAAAATTTGGCACAGTACTATAGTTGTGGTCACAAAGTCACATACCAATTTTAATATGTTTCTTGAAATGAGTTTCTGAGTTATCGAGTTTATATGCTCCTGAAAGCACAGACTGACATAAATTCAACTCTTTCATTGGAATTGGTTTAAAATTTAATACGTATTATATCTGTAAACCGAATCTTATCACCTAACTCTCTGCGTTTTGTAGTTTCCGTGTTAAAACATGTTCGAAAGCCGGACAGACTCTCTTCTGAGTAGATTTCGCTCTAAACCTAACAGAAATATACAAATGTAGTGTAAATACCATTTACCAAATTTGATCCGTTTAGCTCAAAGCGATTTTGAATTATTTTGGTCACAGACAGATGTTTGTTAAAAATGTATTTTTCGAATATAGGGAGGTCTAAAACGTGGATATTCTTCAAATTCTTGAGTTCGAATTTTTGGTAGACTACAATACTTTCTCGATACGTCATTTATGAAAGAATAAAAAAGAAGTATTCTACAAAATATCTATGACAGATGAACCGGTGTTTTTTCTGTCAATTGATTGAAATGAAAATTATAGCGCATAGAAGGTAACGACTGATATAATCAAATCCTGCTTTTTAAGTCTAAAATATTATTATGATGTTTCGATGTTCAAAATTGATTTCTTTTAAGAAAAAGAGAATAGTATTGGGCAAATGGCATTATTAAATGTATAACTTTTGTTAAACGAACTGATTTAGAAAACATAATTATAATTTGAGATGGAATTTATAAGTGGAGCAATGAATTTAGCGAAAGTTTCTTAAGTGAAATTTGAGATTCTACAAGCTGGATAGTGGCTTGTGGACAAGATAATTGCTATTTCGAGAGTAAATTCCTCCGCCGTATTTACAGGCTTAGAGCAAATCAAATCTGTCTGTAACAAGACTATAAATCTGATAGCAAATGCCCTCTATGTAATGTGAAAAAAAATTAACTTTGAAAATAAAACAACACCCAATTGCTTGGGATTTTCGGGTCAAGTGGGGTCAATACTTGGATGAAGGTCAGATCCTCTCGCAGAAAAAAATCCCTGGTTTGTATCCCTGCTTGAATCCTTTGATAAAGTGTTCAAGCTGGATTCAATTTTTCCTTCATTTTTTTACAATTTCAACATTATATTTCGCTTATTTGGTACCAACTCGGTTGTCGCTTTCGTTATGTGAATTACGAGGTATCTCTTAGAATGCAACAAATCCTCACTTCACGGAGCTCTGGGTATAGCAAATAAAATCTGCCTACTACTGTTTAATTTTCTTATACATTTTTAATATAATTTTCTGCGGCGACAGGATTGCAAAGAAACCGTCACCCCTCTAAACAGAAACTGAAAAAATGCGGCTGCATCTAATCGGAACTTAGACTTAGTATATATATATAAAGAGTATTATTTTATAATATTAATACTTTCTTGCATAAGAAGTACAAACAAGTAATCTATACTTATAATAAAGCTCAATGTGTGTGTGTGTGTGTGTGTGTGTGTTGGCGCTCTGCAGGCCAGACCATTCAACCTACAGCTACCAAATTTGGCACGTGTATATCTTGGAGGCCGGGAATGTTTGGTTATTTTTTTTGGGTTTTTTTTTGAATTTTTAATTAGAATTTTATTTATTTAAAAATTTAGCAAAATTTTGACGTGTTTCTGCTATAACTTCCGAATATATTACCGCACAAAAAAGACTTTTGCATGAAGTTAAAGATCAAAAATTTATCCTTTAAATGATACCAATGTTTTAACCTTAAAATTAAATTTCTATTTTTAATGAATTTTTAAATAAATATTTTAACTATATTTTTCAACAAATTTTTTCGTACAAAATAAAAATAAAATTTAAGCTGCAAGAGCATGTTTCGCATTCATGGGAAAAAATTAGCTTTTTTCAAAGTGCTGCCATCACATTGATTAAGGCTCCAATTAAAAATAAATTAAATCTTTTTGGAAATGAAATCTGAAAAAATATAATTTTCGGCACGTTTCTGTAGGAAATGAAACAAATAAGAAATATTATTTTTTCTAAAAAATAAATTCAAGAAAAATTATTTTATGATCTTTTACACTCTCTATATTATTAATCCAATAAATCAGTTTTTTAAGGCAAGTTTTGTTTAATATGAACAGGAAATCCATTCAAATCAGGGCCACACAGCTAATTTGTAAACCTTTAGTAAGACACAGATCTGCTAAAATGGTCTAAATTGAAAATGATTATATTTTATGTAACTTGATTCAATAAATGCTCTAATAAATAGCGAATTTTTGATTTTACATAAAGCTTCTGCTGCTGAAGTCACGATGAACAAAATGTTCTTGAATCACTAATATTTTAAATAAAAGGAGTTAATTTCCAATCAACTAAATCACTGACTTTAAAGGGTTAATTTACAATCACTTAAACTGACTGATTTATGAAAATTTGAGTATCACTATTCAATAAAAAAAAGGACAATTTTAGATTTTCCATCGATCGTTTCAAAGAAAATACGCCAATCAGAGCGCAGGTTTCTCACGATTAATTGGCCTAAGATTATGAAAATGTTGAGTTTTTCTAAATTTTTAACCTTTAAAACTTCATAAATAAGTCTTAGTTGATCGGGGAAAATAGAAACATTCATTCATTTATTTAAAATTTGGTGTGTCCAGAATATTTCTCAGAATATGATACATTATTGCATTAAATTTAGACTTCATAATTTTTGAAATATATTTATAGGCCGGAACAAAATATTATTATTGATTTCATTTCAATCCTTTTGAAAGCAAACACTAAAAACTGAATTTTATGCTGAATCTGAGAAATTTTCGTTGAATTATTGTTTGAGATATTACATGAATTATGAAAAATATTTTGTAGTTCACATAAGACTTAAATACCGAGCGATTCTGTTTACAATACTCATATTCAGTAATAATAATAATAAATAAATAACAATAAAGATGATAAATAAGATAAAACTCTTGGTTTTTTTTAAAAAATATCTTTATATTAATTGCAATTTCATCATTTCCACTTTAAATTAAAGTTGAAGTTTTACCGGAAATGACAACAAATTAGCAAAATATTTATAGTAAATTGAACGAAACGATCTAAACAACAGTATAAGTTTGGTATGACTATGAAAACTTGAAGATAAAAATGTTTTGTTTGAGAATCTATTAAGAGACAAGTTACTGAAAATATTTACTGGCGAACCGGCTGGTCGCCAAAGGCGGCTACTATAAAAATAAATTTAAGTCAATTTCTATTTTCGAAAGAATTGAACTCGCATTCTTCACTTTCACATGAAATCCTTGCGTTTTACCGATTGAGCTAGTAGAGACCTGTTTACCGACCTTGAGCCTATTTACCGATTGAACGATTTTAATTTTCATTACAAACTGTTAAAACTCTATTTAAAATATTAAAAATTGATTAAATTTAATAATTAATGAATTAATATTTGAAGAAACAGTATTAACATCAAGTGTCATTCACTACAAGTTTTAAAAAAATGTATTTGAACTTGAGTGGATGAATAAAAAGTATTTTATTAACGACTGAACATTTGAACAAGATATGTAAATATATGTAGGGAGAGTGTGAACTAATGAAAAAGAAGAAACATTGTAATCATCTAAAAATTTTGATGAATTTTCATACTTCAGACCTCTCTGTAATCACAAAACGTATTTGAGAAATTATATTTGTCAGTAAATATCACAGATCAATCACGTTGTAAGTTAGAAGGATTGATATGTAGTCTTACATCAAATTTGAAAATTTCTATAAAATTCGAAAATAAATAAATAATCGCAGCTTGTAAATTCGTATTCAGGTCAAATCCTAGACTGTTTACATTACATCAGAAAATTCTGTTTTATATTGGACATCATTGTGGTTTATCGACATCGGTATTGTGGTTTATCGACTAATGAGGCATGACTAATGAAAGTGATAATATTGACTCAGTATCCTAGAAAGGATACACAAGAGACCCCAAGAGTGTTTCTGTTAAGATAATACAATTTTCTGAATCGTCTTGCTCTGATAGGTTGCTTCTCAAGACTGTGGTATGATTTTCTTTACTGGTTTCGTTTGTAAATGACACTAGCTGATATAGACAGTATTCTTTAGGATGAAATGCTTTTCATGTTTTCACAAATGAAATATTATTTCTTTAACTACTTGTCACAAAAGTCATCATTAAAAAACTTATCTCAATTTGCGAGAAGATTTGAAATTGCAAAATTTGTCTTTCTGTACTTGCAGTACTTTTTGTCCTTGTAAAATTTAAAAATTACCTAGAATAAATGCTATATCCGAGAAAATAAAGATACATTTAATATTTACTTTTGTCGTTATTTCATTGCGCCCGTAAACAAACATTTTTTTTAATTATATCTATACTTATAAATAAAGCTCAATGTGTGTGTTGGCGCTCTACAGGTCAGGTCATTTGACCTACAACTACCAAATTTGGTACATGTATACCTTAGAGGTCGGGATTGTGCACCCGGGGTATATTTTTTGGAATTTTTAATTAGAATTTAAATTATTAATTAAAAACTAACTTTCCCGCCAAAAAAATTTTCTATTTTCCCCACCGCCAAAGGAGTAAGCCTTCAGTTGTTTTTTTTCCAACAGTCATGAGGCTAGGGTTAACATTTTTCGGCCGATTATTTCAAACGATTCTGTTTATTTTCTTAATGTTTATGCATTTAAAATTAAACATTTTTAATTAATCCATCTTTGAGATTCATTCTGAAGTACTTTTGAATTAAAATAACACAGAATAAAGGAAATTAAAAATGTCTAATCTGCATAGCGTAACCCCAACAGGCTTAGAAAAATTCACGCATTTGCGTTACTGTAACTGGCGCTGAAAACTCACGCATGCGCACTGTGTTCTGATTGTTGACATGACAACCATTATCAACGAATGATTAAAATTATTTTTTGGTTAGTTGCATGCTTTTGTAATTAAATTGCATTTATGTTAGTTATATATTTTTTGTATATGCTTATAGTTTTAAGTACATCGTTTTTTAAGTAGTTTTTTTAAACCTGCTTTCGACCGATTATTTTAAACGATTCATTTTATTTTCTTAGTGTTTGATGCATTTAAAATGAAACATTGTTAATTAATCGATCTGTTCATGATGAATCTGAGAAAATTTTGTTGGCAAATTCTTGAGATATTACATAAATTAAGAAAGATATTCTTTAGTTCCCATAAAGTTTAACCGCTCAGTGACTCTGTTATCAGTAATCATATTATAAAAAAAATGTTCTGTTTCAGTAAGAAATATTATTATATTAATTGCAGATTAATTCTTTGCACTTTAATTTAAAGCATAAATTCTACGAGTGGTAACAGAAAATTAGAGAGATGCATATTACGTTATGACTGAAGGCCTTTATAATATTATGAGTGAATTATATGACTACCAAAATTGGAAGTTTTAAAACATTTTGATGAAGAATCTATTAAAGTTGGAATTGTGTAAAATATTTCATTATTAAAATTTAAACGAACATTAAGATTGGCGAATCGGCTGGTCGCCAAAGGCGGCTAGTATATAATATTTTTAATTTATAAATATTTTATTTAAAATACAATAAAAAAATTGAAATATATGAATGAATCGTAATAACATATCTAAATACAAACGCATTGTAATGCTTGTAATTATATTTTTAGTTTAAAAGAAAAATTTCTTGCCCCAAAAGATTTTAATATTTTTCAGTTTCTGAAAAAAGGAAGGAATCGTTAAATGATCAATTATTTATTATCGATTTTCGATATTATAGTTAATTTTTGACGAAGGATGCTAAATTAAATATTGCAAATACCAAATTAAATATATGCTTACAATCTAAAATATGATAGCAACATTTAAAAACAAATTCAACCTCTATCAATCAATTAAAGCAATCGAACAAATTTTGAATCAATTTTGCAAAAATATGAATATTTAAAGCATTTTTCAGTTAAAGGACCGCCCTTCCTATGAATAAAGCTTAAACAAACGTATTTAAATATCTTTCTTACGTATTTTTTTAAATTTCAGTTTGTTAAATAACTTTTAGATCCTGTCATGTACACTCTCGCAATAGAAATATTTTTTTTATAATTTAATAAAACATTTTAAGTTAATTGCTACAAAATATTCACAGAAACCTTCTTTACAGTTTAAAATATTTGAGAGTAAAATTTGAAATAAAATCTTTCAGTAGTTGAGATTCAGTAAAACATTATTGGCATTTCAGTTACAATTATAAATTATTTAATCTATGTTTTAACTATAAAAAGTTCTAAATAAGAATTTATCGATTTATCGATTAATGTTAATATTTAATTTGAAAAAAAAACACACACTAAGGACTTTATAGAGTAAATAATCACGTATCTGAATAGGATCAGGGATGTTTTATAAATATTATTTTTCTAGTTTATAAATGAAAATGCTGTTCCAAATGAATTTCCCTGATCTTTTTTTATCTTTTTTTATTTCTGATAGTTTTAAATGGATCATCGAATTTCATTGGGGATTTCTCCGAGAAGAAATACTGATGAAATTCGATGGTCATGTGATTAAAATAATCGATCCGAAGTGTGCATTTTCATCCTTCAAAATACATTTTTGTCTCAAATGTAGTAACTCTACATCTAATCCTCTTTTATATTAAGCACTAATACACAATCTTCTTTATTATTATTAGAGATTTAAAAAATATATAATGTATTAAAATCTAATATATAGAAAAAAAATTATAATAAAAACTGCTTTAAACTACGCTAATAAAAAAAAACATTTATAAAAGCTGTTTTTATTATTTTTACTTATTTTGTACTGTAGTAATACATTAATTTTTACTGGTATGCATTGGTAGCTCATTGAAAATGAACGTTTAGTAGCGAAATATCAGGACTGCTAGTACCTTCCAGGAAAGCGTTCACAATTTTCTGCTGGATTAATATTGCGGGGGATAGCTTGTGAGGGTGCGCTGGGAAAACAAACGCGCTTCATTAGGATTGATTTCTAGCAGCAAAACAGGAAAGTTGGGCTGATTTGGTGCGGTAACTTCGAAGCACCGGATAGGTCACGTACTTGGGAGAAACAGTTCACTTTGCTTCGTTTGGAAATACATGAAGGAAATGGATTTTCGGAAAGAAATTAGGTTCTCTCAGCATTTCTAGAAGAATTTTAGCTTAAGTAGGATTTCTTGATTAGACGTTTACTTTGATAAATTACTTCCTGTATCAATTTTCTCTTATGTTTAAAAAATAACGAAGAGTTCGCTAAAAAGTGTTTGTAAAATCTGGATCATCACAAGAGAAATTTCATTTATATAATTCACTCCAAATATTTTTAGTATAAAATAAGGATATATTGCCAATAAGCTACAATGGATTTCGCTTTGATACTAAAGGCTTCAA
>JAPMOR010029427.1:27192-45753 GCA_026543865.1 Argiope aurantia
TTCGTGCATTTTTTATATTTCCCTAAATAATAAAAACTATCGCTCTTTCATGTATAGTGGCGAAAAAAGCAACAACAACAGAATGTTAATAGATATCTCAACTTTTATGTCCATTATGGTGACTGTTCGAAACTTCTATTAATATTTAATTAACCGCACTTCGAGATTCCTAAAACGTTATCTTTTAATGTTTATATGAAAACGACAGCAACAGAATTCTTAAGCGTTTATAAATTCTAAAGAACTCTGGAGAAAGTTGTAAAATTTTTTGTTAATTGTTAAATCGTAAGATTTCAAGTAATCAGGTAAATTCGTGCATTTTTTATATTTTTTTATTTATCGAACATATTATTTTTAATAAACAGGGTGAATCGAAATGTTGTTTAAAAAGTTTGTAAGTCAGGTACATAAAAATACGCCCTTTTTTCAATAAAACAAGTGGAGCGTAAAAATATATGTTTATTATGAGTTCTAGTTTAATGAATAAACTAAAACAAAAGGATATGCTGTATAAAATTATCATGGCTTATTTAATGGAATCCAAATTTATAAAATGTAACAACCATACTGGAAAAATGACAATGCATTACACATGTAATACGAGAGGTATGATAATGTCGACTACAAGAGAATTATCCACGACCTGACAATTAATTAATCTGAATAACCGCAAAATAGGTCCCGTTTTAGCACAGCAACAACCCCTTATTTAAGAGGTACGATCCGCCATTGAAATGGAGGACACTCAATCCTAGATTGATTTTGTAACTGTCAGGGAAGCGAGAACCTGCTTACTCATACATCGAATTCTCGTCCTAATATCAGAGAGTTTTCCAGTTTGTTGTCTGAGACGAAATGAGCTTCCATGTTGCTATTTATACTATTGCCTTTGTTTTGCTGTTGAGATTTTCTATTCCATATAAACTGTGTTTTACTATTTTCTTTTACTTAATTCACTGATACAGAACCTTCTGCAGCAGTCACTCTTGCATTTTCGAGCCCATGTTCTATTTCAAAAATAATTTATTTATGCATCCACGAAAATGTGAAAACTTATAATCTTGATAACAAATAATTTTGTAAATAAATACGAATATAATTCTTTTATTGTAGCATGGTGTTTACGATCAGTACAATATTGCTTTGCGATCATTTAAAGACATAAATTCAAATGCGAAAATCTCCACTCAATCGATCTTCGCTGACTTTTCTGTTTCAAATTTGCAGAGGGTACGAGATGTGAATTATAAATTGAATTTAGAAATCCTCAGTCAACATTCCTGTCGCAGCGCCGGTGGGGCTGCCAGTATCAAATTTGTAATCTCCCATCTGGGAATTCGGGAATCAATTATGCAGGAATTATAATTAATTAAATTTTAGCACTATTCCTTAGCAGATGGTAATTTTAGGTTTCAATCATCTTTAAAATGAAAATTATTATTCTCTTAAAATGCTAACAGATTCCAGAAGCCATGCTTGTATGAGATGTGCGCATAGATATTTACATAAATTTTTATCCAGTATATATTTTAAAAACGCTGACGTGCATGACCCAGAAAGGGCTCTTATTATTTATATTCAAATGGCAACATTCAAATGTAAACAAACCGTCATACGGATGTTTCAGACTGCTTTGTTAAACATTTTTACCGCACTAAACGGTTTTATATGTAGTTGTAAATTATTTTTGATGACAGATGATCGGTGCAAATGATATGTATTGCCGAGCGCTGACTTTCATCGCACGTTTTAACTGCACTGTTAAAACTCATTCATAAGATTTGATAGCTTGGTTATCATATCAGAAGAGGGTTAGGATGATGGATCGGCGTCCTCGATTGTTTTCAATCTTGTTTTTATAGATTCTTTATTTATGTAATTATTCTGGCACAGCTTATAGTTGTTGTTTTCTTAATGTAGGATTATAGCTATTAAAAACTTTGTACGTTTCAACTCATATTCTTGATTTACCTTCTTGTGGTGCTTTTTAGTGTGTGTGTTTGTCATTGTAGATCTGGTTTGTATTTTCCTCTTGTATTTGTGTCTTCACGTCTTTTTCACTTTATATAATGAGAATGATTTTAGATATTGGTACATTGTTCGATATGGTCGTACAGTATAGTATGTCTTCCATACTTTGGACATTGTGATGTTATTTTTATGCTTATGTGTGTTACTGCTTTCTCTTCAACTTAGTTTCGTGAACCCAGAATTGGTTTGCTAACTATTTAATTTAAGCATTTTATTTTTGTCAAAGGAACTATCATGTATACACTTATTTACCGCCCATATTCTGGCGATGACTGTAAGCTTTTCAATAAATAAATAAATAATGATTCTCTCCCCGGTGACCTTCAAAGTCTTACATCCTTTAGGATAGGCGGGTCGTCATGGGGTAAACTCACTTGGTTACAGATACTGACATTTCATAACTTCTAAATAAATTAATATGGTATGCGACAATTCAGTTTCCAAATGTCTTGATGCTTAAACAGATATTGTAATTTGAGCATTCGGGAATAACATTAATCAAAAGGACTGTCCGATTAACTCCATGCTACATTTTTCGTTTGAATTTATATTATAGATTTTTACTTTTCACATAAAATGCATTATTAAATTTTGATGATTCAACAAGTATTAGCAAAAACTTAATGAAATCTTGTGGCATTTAATGAAACAATTTTTCATTAATAAAAAATAAGATGAAAATTTCAACCCGAGCAACGATGGTTATTTCAGCTAATAATTTATAAATTTTCTTGATTATTTGATTTAAGTTATTTTAAATTCTGTAATTGTTATTAGTGATAAAAGTAATTATACAAAAGCGATTTTTCTCATGTTTATTTAAAATGCGTATATTTTAGAGAGGGTAACCCTTTGGAAAAATTTTTATGATTAAAAAAAACAATTTAATGTGAAAATTGGAAATTATAAGAAATTATGCAACTGAAATATTTTTGTTTAAATTTTTCATATTGCTTATAATTTATATTTATTTACAAGATTCAGAATGTTTTAACGGCTCTAAAATAATGCGCTGTTTCACGGATTTGTTGAAAGGGGGGAAGGGCTATTCTCAAGTTGGGGTCATAGATATGAAGGAGATAATAGAACAAACTGTTAAATCAATTTTTAATCAATAATTATTTTCTTATTATTACTTTTATTTTGTTTCAAACCCAAAATTCAATGAACCGATATTTTGGTAGGTTTGTAAGTGATTCTATTAAATAGGTCCAGCGTTTTTCATCGTGATGGCATCAGTAATATTTAAGCATTTCAGATTCTTCTGAATGTGCAGTATAAACTGGTATAAACATAAAGCTTAATTTAAAAATGATAAAATGTGTTAAACCTATAAAAATTTAAGAAAATTGGAATCTTTAATCCAAAATGACGTAGTAACATGACATTTTAAATGTGATTCGCATGCCTTGTCTTTGTATAATTTGATTGCACCAGCCCTTGCACATAAAGGTTTTCACATTATCCATTTTACAGAAAGAATGCATACCTAAAACATTATCAAGTTAAAGAAAGTGAAAGCCCATTTGAAATTCAAGTAAAAATCTGTTTTCACGTTAATAATTAAAAGAATATTTTTTTGCCATCATAAATAAACATTAGAGAAATTAAGAGAACCAAAGGTTTAATGAAAAATTAAATTAAATTCTTATTTAATTATTGAATTTTATTACAACAATAAAAAGCTTTAGAAAAAACTGTAATTAAATAAAAAATATTTTTAAAAATTAAAGAAATCTATATTTTGTAATCATTGTTATCGATATTTTTGGAAAATCAGACTTTTAAAATTTTTTTATATTAGTATAAAAATGATTTCTGTTTGATAAATACACTAAAAAGTTATTCAGGAATTCATAAAGCTTTCAATTCATTTAAAATTTAAATGAATAATGAAAATCCCTTTTTTGAATAAACACTTACTATCCAAGAATTAACTACTTGACGAATTAGGTTGTGCTCTTTCCGAAGGTCTGCATTATGGAGCCCATTGAAAAATTTTTGCATTACGCAATTAATTTGCAATGTAACATCGACCCTCAAACGATGCACAGAGGAAAATGCAAATAATAATGAATAGAAAGAAACACAAAAGAAATTAATTTAATAAATATAAAGTAAATGCAGTCTAAATTATAACGATGCGAATGAAATATCCATAATTTCACAAACATTTACAGATAATAAATCAATTTGAAAATCGGTGAAATATTCATTTCAAATTTGTGTATTAACAATAAGTCATAACATAAACAAATATGCATTAAAATAAGCAGTAATTCAGTAGCATTATCACGATACAAATCTAATCGAATTTCATTTATTGCAAAATATTTAATGATTCAGTAAGACGAAGTAACTGGACTGGTGTGGTTAGAGACAATGTAAAAGCTCTCAACTAGGAGCTCCTACTTTGAAATTCTATTCCATTTAAGATTCGCTGTTTCTATTGATTTACGTTGATGCTAAAAATCCTATCACTGGATTGAAATTTGGAAAGGGGATGGCTGGTGTAAATGTCATTTTAATCACTGGGATGCTATTTAGAATTATTAAGTCCGTTCAAAAATGTAGTCCGTTGATTTGAAAAGGAATCTCGATCTTTTAATATAACTTATACTGGAACTTGTTCTCGTGCTAGAATTACTATATTATACCAATGAAAAAATACTAAAATTCGCACAAACCCTCATCAGTTTGATAACATTAGAACTTATATACCAATCATAGTATAAACTTATAGAATTATCAAATGTATATAAAAGGAAAACGTAAGGTAAACCACAGCCAATTCCCCTGGTATTTTGAAGTTGAATTTTCCTTTGTCTATAAAATAAAGCCTGACAACAAAAGAGCATAAATGCTCTTTGTATTTGAAGCACTTTATTCATAAAATGGAGAAAATTCCACACAGACTGCGTTTTTCCCCATTCATGCATCATTTTTTTTTCTAAACCAATATTCAGCAGGCCTAAATCAAATTTTGAAAGGAGGAAAAAAATAAACTCCCATTTACCGTCACTCCTATTTTTAGAAGAAAGAAATTCCTCATCTCTCTCGACGCTAAAACTCGTCGCCTGAGGACATGAATGAAATATCTGGACCAGGACGTTTTGGCAGGACTGCTAACTGCGTCCTCACAGTGCTTTGCAGCTATTGATCGGTGAAGAAGGCTTTTTCATTGAATACAAACAAAAGATCCCGCGGCCAGCCTTGTTTGGATGAAAAGTTTCGACCACGTACAGGAATCACGCTCTGTTTGAATATTCAGGAAGCGTTGGGAATACTCTTCGCCGTGCTGTCTGAATATTCGGGACAGTCCATGAATTTTCAACTAAGGAAGTTAATCTGTGGTGGCGATGGTCTGGTTTCTGAGAAGAGAAGGGGTGATAAAAAAATTGAATTTTCATTTTATCTTTTTAATCTCAACTTCTTTGGTAAATAATGGGACCATAGAATGAACTACATTGTGATAAGAAAGAATTAGAAAATTAATTAAAAAATTATTTTTTGTTTCTTTTTCAGAAATTAAGAAAAATATACTGACAACATAAAATCTAAAACATTAATGGATTTTAATCAGTGATAAGCACAGGATATGATAAAAAAATTACTGCTATTTTTTTTAATTATTAGTCGAAGCCATCAAACTTCATTCCACAGCATTAGTTCCTTACGGCTTGAATGTCCATTCTGACTTCGTGGCCAGTGCATTGTGGGTCACAGAATCCTTAACATCCTCATATTCTGTGAAATTAAATCATTTAATGTCAAATTACCTCCCGTTGGTGCGATGTAAAGGTACAAACAAAATTTCCCAGGTTCAGGAATGTCCTTGTGTCCGATTACGATTCAGCATTCGAAATAATCCTAGTTTAACTTCTATAAATTTCGTTATGGTGAACTTTACATAAACAAAATTTTTATCATTTTATATTTAAAAAATAATTAATAATTTTAAAAATTAATAATTTTGATTTTGCAGTTTTCATTAATATTTTCTTTCTTATATCGATGTTTGCCATATACATAGTTCATTTGTACAATCATATTTGCAAAGTGATTCGCATTGCCTTTTTGCTATTGAATAAAACATTCGCTATTTATTTATTTGGGTAGTTTTTATTATGTTTGGATTTCGGAGAGTTTTGCTTTCTGCATGACGTAAGCTTTCATAAAATCCAGTGAATATAGCGTTATTATCATATCGATTGCTTCTTATAAAACAGATTCATATAATTTTTTAAGTAAAAACATTCCTATCACCTCTTAAAATGACTATAAATTAATCTTTGAATCAACGATTAGATATAAAAAGAGAAAATAATAACTACAGAATATATAACTGCAGAAGTGTGAGATTCACATGATTTATATGATAATTATGAACTATGGATCCATTTGTCCAGAAGTACGTTTTGTGAAAATACACTTTCAGCCTTTGGGCAACTGAAAATTCTACATGAAATTCAACAAAAATCTAATAAAAGAAGTATAATGTGCTTAATACTTTTTCTTTCATGTAAGAATCATTAGGAAAATAATAATTAGAACACAAAATATAGCACAATATTTTTGATGAATTTATGCGCAAGTTTGATTATGGGTGGTGATTATTAACTATTTGATATAATTCTGCACATTTACTGTGCCCTGACATTCTGACTGATTGAACTGACAAAAATATTCTTTCTTAATTTTGCAATCTCTAATCTATGTTGAGAAATCTTGGAAATGTGCTCATTTTTGGATATCATAACACCGCTGAGAATTTCAAGATTGTCGTATAGTAATATTTCATTTGCCAAACCATTTACATACTAGTCTAATGAGAAAAATTTCTGTTATAGTAATTTTGATCTGTTATGAATACTGACTGGGTGTTGATTTGTGCGCTAGGGACTCATGCCAACTGCGTTGTATTATTCCTAATTCTGAATTCCATTCAGTATCTTTCAAAGAAGACGTCGCACTATAAAATGATACACAAAGAGAGCAAATTCATCGACATGTTCCATTAGAAGAAAGAGGGAGGATAAAATCGCTGAAAACTTTCTACCGGGCAGCGTCATTGAGATAAGAAAAAAATTATTACACATAGTTACTTCTTGTGTAATAAATGCTCCATAAGAAAGGTTTTCGGGATTTATTTATAAGATTTTTAATTAATCATAATTTATTCGATTTTCCTTAATAACATCACAGTTTATTATCATAACAGTATCAAATTAGCCTTTGTTACATCTGTTTAAAATATTAAAAAAGAGATTTATAGTTCTCTACTTTTAGTATTTTTGAAGAATCCCTTTATAACAAAACGCTTCATTGTTCTGATAGCTACGTTTTATACACGCGCACGATGCAACGATATAATATATATTTTTAAGTGTGTGCACGTGATCACTTCTATAGAGTTGAGAATAAATTTAAAATATTTAATAAAAATAGACGAATCAGGACTCTAACATACTACAATAATCTGAATTAAAGACTCGAATTTTCCTAAGATTTTTAAATTTATTTCTTTAGAAAAAATTAGACTTTTAAAATAACAGAAAATGTCTAAAAGATAAATGTTTATTCATTGTTTTAATATTATTTAGCTCCAAAGTATTATAATGTAATAAGTAAATAATATTAATAGGAAAAACTGAAACTCAGAAAATGGTTTGTTCAAATGAAATTTTGTGGCGATTTTTCCCTTGATCTATTTATAAAGCCTTCACTTAAGAGTTATGATTTTAAACCTGAGATTTATCATTATGAAATCATCAAGATAATAAAACCCTCAATAAATGCAGTCTGTTCGGTAAGTAATATATATGAATTTTATTAAAAATAAATTTGAGAAAGTAAAATTTCCGAATTTAAAGGAAACCACTGTAAAATTTGAGAAATTTGAATTTTGTTTATAGATTCATATCAAATTCATCCTCACATTCATGTGATTAAAATTTAGAAATTAATTTATATTTTCTTTGTGACCGAATTCATCTTTTGAAGCGATCCTAATTCTGAAGATAAACAGTAATGTCACGTAAGTGCACTGAAGCAAGAAAAAAACGTTAGTTCAAGATCTAGCTCAAAAACAAACTTCATAAAAGTCACTCCTATTTCAGATAGGTCATATAACACTTGACAACTTACTTTCTATCGACGTTTTTGATTAGATGTTATTGGCAACTGACTAGAATTTCTTCAGGGTTAAGTTATTTTCTCACAGAACAGACACTCTAGGATAAATAACGTGGAAATTGTTACAAGGCACAAAAAATCAACTTTCGCCACGTGGAGTTTTAAGAATGCTTACAGTGAAAAATATTTTGTGCGCTGTCTAAAAAAATTGACTAAATTTTTTTTTTACACTCTCCTGTCGATGTTCAATTCTTTTTTTTTTTTAAAATATTTTTCTTTGAAAACTTTTTTTTTTTTTTTGCAATTGTGCTGAAAAGTTTCAAGAACATCTATATTTTTTTTATCTTCTTCTGTATAATCAAAAATGAAAAGAATTTTCTCTTTTATTCCTTCCTGTTCGTTTTCCCAGTCACTAGCTTCGATATCAAAGGTTTTTTTTTTATGTAATGCTTTTCTTTCACAAAGTTTTTATTTTTATGGGACTGTGTAGATAGTATTTATGTGACTTGGAAAGTAATCATACATCGATTTCCAGAATCGAATACCCCCTCTAAGAAATAAAATTTGTGTTTTCTATTCTAGTGAGTAAAGTTTCAGGCTTGTTTAAAATGTTGCATAAAAAACCTTATTTGAATTAGGAGAAAAAAATATTTCTGTATTTGGAATATGAAAGGTTTCATGTCATAAATAAACTTCACAATATTTTGATTTTTCTTTTAAAGATTTTTATGAAGTGTTGCGGTTTTATTTCTTTGTATAAGTAAAATGGACAATTTTTCTCTGAAACTCATTATTTTCTTTTCGAGATTAATGACTTGTTTTGAAGTGATAGAAGCGCCTTGAACACATACTTCGTATTTTTAATAACATCAAGGAGATTAAATACAAAAAGTATTTGAAACATTCCCGAATGCACGACAAATTCTATCAAAAGTTTTAATAGATCCCATTTGAGAACCTATAAATCTTGGCGAAAATGACACATTTAAAAGGAAATTTGGATAGGGATGAGAAAATATTGGATTTATACTTGCTTGGCAATATTGTTAATATCTAAATTAATCTCTTTAAATCTTGAGGGAAAGGAAAAGCTCAATAGGTGCTTCCTTGAAAAGCGGCTTGAAGATAAAATCTGCCCGAAATAGGCCCTCGGACCTTTCATACCTAGTAAAAGTAAATTTTCTATTCAAGTCCAAAATTAATCAATTCATCACGAAATATATCGATATCAACGATCTTCAGTATTTCACATGGAGGCTAAAGTAATGCAAACCACCACGCTACTGATAAAACCTTTCGTTTCACCAAGACCAATGTTGGAAATTAGTTTAGCTGATACTGTATCAACTTGATATTTCGTCTCAAGTACGCAAAACTGTTAAAAACTAAGAGTATCAGGTATTCGGCATTATTCTGTGGGCTCAATTGATATCGATTGATTTAACGCAGTTCGCTGTCCTGCCTCGGCGAAACTATAATCCTGTTTGATGAGTTTTTTTCTGCTAAATATATTTCATATCCAGCTCATTAGGGTCCTTAACCCTAGGACACCTTACCCTCCGCTGTCTTTGATATTAATTATAAACTCAAAGCCTTTTTTTTTCTGTCTTCTGACCGTACGTGTCAATCACTTTAAATCCAAGACCATCAAGGCATCGTCGGCAATATTTCTTCTGAAGAAGCGAAGTTATCCCAATGCACAAAACTGATAGGTAATAATCATATTTGTATTAGTAGCTATCATATATTAGTAGAAAATGTGAGAACCGATATCTATTAGTACTGAATTTAATTCAGATGGAAAAAGAATTATTTACCAGTTGTGCAAAAGTATCGTGTAAAAGCAGCAAATACAATCGAATATGAGTATTAACCTGTACTTAATACAGAAAATCCAGGTATCGACCAATTCTCAAATGCAAATCTAAAGAACATTCATAATTAAACATTCACTATGGGCTATTTCAGGATACTTTGTGTATTGATTTCCATAGTCTTTCTCTTCTATCTGTGATTCTTATTTAAATTTTAAGGGTTCTGTTTAGCTTTAAACTTTTACAGGTTGATTCCCTTTTAGTGGATTAATATAATTATAATTTATCTTTTCTCCAATGATTAAATTACAAGTGCAATCGATCTTTGAATTTCGATCTCTATTTTCACGATTTCTTGAATTTCGTTTGATAACTGCAGTCTTGGAATTATATATTATTTTAATTTTAATTACTCTAAATTTCCTAAATATTAATGTACTTAAAAGATCATACAGTTTCATATTTCATAGTGCATTCATTAAATGTAATAGAAATAATCTATGGAAAAAAGGCTCGGGATAAATTTTCATTTTTGAACTGTGATCAAATGATAACAATTAGATAAATTATGGTCTCTTCGTACTAGAATTTTTATTTAAATGCACCATAAAAATATATCTTAGTTCAGACACTAGGAAACTTGCAGTGTGAATATTTCATTTGTCTCTAATTAGAGATTCCTTGGGTATGTTATAATTTCAAACTTTTAGTTGATTCCTGGAGTGATGGATATCCTTTCAAAACGAAGTCCTTAAAATATGGCTGCAAAATATTTCTACGATGATGCTAATAATAAATTTAAGAATATTTCATTTGGAAGTATATGCGATAGTTTTAATCATACCTTATTAAAGGCGAAACATAACCCTGGCTGACAAAGATATGAAAGAATAAATTGTTTCGATATCTAAGGAGCTGAAAGAGCGAGGCGAGTGCATCAAGTACCTGCCACTGCAAGTTAATCACAGTTTCGAGTACACTATTGTCTTGAGTTCATTAAAGCTGGAAACCATTTAGAATCACGTTCTGTTTTAATGAATTTCTGGCGCATCAAAATTAAAGTAAAAATTACGCCTCTCCGCCCCTAACATGTCGTGAAATAAATTCGATAACATTGACAGAGCAGTTTGCAAATATTTATCCATTGGAGCTTTTGCAATGAGTCACTAAACACTGCAGATAGATTTTAAGTTCTGAACCCTTTTTCGCGTTTTTAACAAGATACCATTTTCTTCGATGACGTTTGATAATTACGGGATATTGAGAATTCGAACATCATTCTTTTAAGAAAAATGTAAATATCATTATGTTTGACGTGAAAAATCAGCGGATGTGGTCTCTCTAAAACTTTATCACATATTCTCTAATAAAAGTGTTATCCCTCAACCAGTATAAAATACTGCATTGCATTGGCGTGAAAAAGTAGAGAAATATTAACCTTTGGCGTAAATTTAACATTTTTGAAAAATCGAATTTGAGTTTTAGATGTGTGTTTTCCGATTGAAATCAAAATTTGACACATAACTATAATTGTAGTCATAATGTCACATACCAAATTTGATATATTTAAACAATTGCATTTTTGAGTTATCTCGTTTTCAGGCTTCTGAAAATTTAATCCGACAGAAATTCAACCTCTTTTGTTTGATTTGGCTTAAAATTTAATAGTTCTGCAATATACGCATTTTAAATCTGTGTACTAAATCTTATCCATCTAGTTCTCTGCTTTTTGTAGCTTCGAACGGTCGTAGGATATTTTTCTTCGGAATGGAATTTTCTCTAAATTTGATAGAAAATCTGCAAATTGAATAAAAAGACCGTTTATA
Source organism: Argiope aurantia (assembly GCA_026543865.1). Lineage (NCBI taxonomy): Eukaryota > Metazoa > Arthropoda > Arachnida > Araneae > Araneidae > Argiope > Argiope aurantia. The sequence continues at coordinate 38,999 of JAPMOR010029427.1, forward strand.
AGTTACATCTAGCTGAAAGCGTTTTTCCATTATCTTTGTCACATACAGACAGACATTTTATAAATATGCGTTTTTCGAAGTTATGGAGGTCTAAAATGTGGAGTTTCGTCAAAATCTTGTGTTCGAAGTTTTGAAAATTACAATAGTTTCTCTATATTTTGTTAACAAGAAAGTAAAAAAGAGTAAAATATCTAGTACTCAACAGAATTGCTATAAAATGGACAGCCGAACCGATGGGGTTTATTTTTTAAGTTGATTGACATGAAAGTTGTAGCTTATAGAAGGCAACGACTGATACAATCAAACTATTCATTTCAAATCTAAATCATTTCAATGTTAAAAATTGGATTTTTTTCAGAAAGAGAGAAAAGTATTGAAAAGAACTTTTCCATATTTGCACTCACATGGCATTATTAAATATATGACTTAAATTTAAAGAACTGATTAAGATAATATAATTATAATCTAAGATGCAAGTTATAAGTGAAAAAATGAATTGAGCGAGAATTTCTTATCAGAAATCTAAGATTCTATAAGTCGGATAACGTGACTTCTGGATAAGAGGATTGCTTATCCAGAAGTTCTCCCTCATATTTACAGGCTTGGAAAAGATTAAATCTCTCTGTAATAAGACTGTAAATTTGACAGCAGATCTTCTATGTAGTGCGGCATGGAAATGTGGAGATTAATATATCAGCGCGGTTGTCGCTTTCATTATGAGTTTATTACTTAAAATTATAAGGTCAATCTTAGAATGTAACAAATATTTACTTCATGGGACTCTGAGTTTAGCAAATATAATCCGCCTACTACTGTTTTGTTTTTCTGTACATTTATAGTGTAATTTTTGGTGGCGGCAGAATTCGAATGGAATCGCTGCTTTTCCAACCAGAACTTAGATTTTGCACATATTTCTAGGCAATATTACTCTATAACATCTATACTTTCTTGCGCAACAAATATAAAAAGAATAGGTACTGCAATTATTAATATAATCGAAATCGATAATTAGATGAATTTTCATATTTCAGACCTATCCTTAATCAAAAATCCTGTTTGTGAAATTGTACTTGTCTTTGAATACTATAACACAAGCACGCTGTCAGTTCGGAGAATTGGTATATAGTCTTAACATCAAATTTGTAGATTTCTATAAGATTTGAAAAAAATCCATTTATAGGAAATTTATTTAGTGATCTACAATTAAAAAGACAAAATTTAAGGAGTTAGACAAAGAAAATTTTGTATACAGTTCGTGCATTGACAGTGCAAATCAGTATCAAATTTTAAACACCATTCTTTAATAGTTTGACCATCTGTCGGTTTCTACATTCGTCTGCATGTAAACTTGGCAACTCACAAACGCATAAATTAAATTTGGTCATCTTATCTTGTTGCCAAAATGGCAACACTTTATGAAATTTCAGTTTTTCAGTCGCCCAAAAAAATAAGATTCAAAATGCCTACTCGTTTTTCTTTATTATACTAAGAACATAAAATGCTCATGTGGATACTTTAAAAATAAAAATATGAACACTCGAGGCGCTCTCGCCTTTTCCAAGTTATGCTATATTTTATATAGCTGGCAGGGATAATTAGAGATTATGGGATATCACTCTTGTTGCTTTTGAACTCGTATTCATGTCCAATCCTAGACTGTATATACAATTATAACAGAATATCCCGCTTTATATTGGATAACAACACTTTTGCATTGTGGTTTATGAAGAAATAAGAAAAGAAATTCCTAATGAATGTAATAATGTTATCTCAGTGCCCTAGAAAGGATACACAGGAATGTTTCTCTTAAGATAATACAATTTTCTGAATCGACCGGCTTTGATAGGTTGTTTCTCAAGACTACTGTGATAAGATTTTCTTTACTGGCTTCGTTTCTGAATGCCACTAGCTGATATAGATGGCATCGCTTAGGGTGAAAGTGAATTGTAATAATATATGTAAATACGAATGCATTGTAACGTCTGCAATAATATTTGTAATAAAAGAGAAATCTCTTGCACCAAAATATTTTAATATTTCATAGTTTCTGAAAAAATTACGATTCTGGAAAAAGCGATTTTTAAAACACCGCAGAAAATGAATTTTTTGAATGTAATAGTTAATTTTTGACAAAGGATGCTAAAATAAATTAAACATCGTAAATATGAAATTAAATATATGTTTATAACGTAAAATATGATTGCAACACTTAAAACAGAATTTTAACTTCCAACAATCAGTTAAAGCAAGGAGATAAGATTTGAATCAATTTTTTTAGAAATATGATTATTTAAATTACTTTTCAAGTAAAAGAGGCATCCTTTATATTAATAAAGTTTTAAAAACTTATTTAAATATTTTTCTTATACATTTTTTTTCTAATACCTTTTTTAAATTCCAGTTTGCTAAATAGCTCTTAGACTCTGCCGTGTATAATTTTTCAATAGAAATGTGTCCATAATTTCGTGAAAATTTATCTGTTAAGTCAATTGTTGCAAAATATTCAAATCAACCTCCCTTACTATTTAAAGTATTTGAGAATAAAATTAATAAGAACTTTAGATTTCGGTAGACAAATATTGGCATTTTAGTTTCATTTATAGATTATTTAATATATGTATTAACTTTAAAAAAAATTCTATTGGATTAATATTGGTATTTAATTTGAAGACAATATTAAGGAACTTATAGCATAAAAAATCACGCATTTGAATAGGTTCAGGTATTAGTTGTAAAAAAAAATATTACTACCTGAGTTTATAAATATAATTGCTCGATTCCAAATATATATTATTCGATATATTTTATTTCTCATAGTTTTAATTTGATCACCACATTTCACTGCTAATTTTTCAGAAATTAAAAAACAGTAAAATTCAGTGATCAAGTGATTAAAAAATCGATCTCTAGTGAATACTTTCATCTTCCAAAATATATATCTGTACGTTTTGTATCTAATCCCTTTTCCTATAAAGCACTAATACACATTCTTTTTTTTATTATTATTAGAAATAAAGAATACTGTATCAAATCTAAAATAATGAAAAATTAAAATTCTAAAATTACTTTATAGTATTCAAATAAAAAGGCATTTATAAGCATTGTTTTATTATTTTTATTTATTTTGTACTATACGGCACATTAATTTTTACTAGCATGCACTGATAGCTCATTGAAAAGGAACGTTAAGTAGCGAAACCTCAGGACTGCTAGTACCTTCCAGGGAAGCGTTTGCGATTTACTGGCGGATAAATATTGCTGGGGATGTCTTGTGAGGCGTGTGCTAAGAAAACAAACGCACCTCATTAGGAATGATTCATACAAGCAAAAAAGAAAAGATGGGCTGATTTGGTGCAGTAACTCCAAAGCACAGGATAGGTCACGTACTTGGGAGAAACAGTTCACTCTGCTTCGTTTGGAGTTTCATAAAGGAAATGGATTTTAGAAAAGAAATTAGGTTCTTTCAGCGTTTCTAGAAGAATTTTTAGCTCAAGTGGGGTTTCTTGATTAGACATTGACTCTAAGACATTAGTAAGTGTTTCAATTTCCGCTTGTGCTTAAAAGATAATGAAGAGTTTGCTAAGAAGTGTCTGAAAAACCTAGGACACCACAAGAGAAATTTCACTAATATAATGAATGCACTCTAAATATTTTAAAGAATAAAATAAGGATATATTGCCAATAAGCGACAATGAAATTAGAATTGATATCCAATGGCTATAAAATATTTTAGAGGGTTATCTTAAATTTAAATGCATCGACTGGGAAAGAAGGCAATGTTTATAGAACGCGTAATTATTGGACGAGTATTAACTGTCCAATTTAGCGCTCGAGCGGTTATCCTTAATGGTGAAATCAAGAATAAAATCGTTTAAACGGAGTGGCTGAGAGCTAATTAAAATACATGAGGAGTTTTAAAGAGTGCATCCTAATTTTTCAAATGTCACGATTTTGTACAAGCAAAGGAAATTATAATCGCTTTTCTCGATAGCTTTACCAAACGAATTTCAAGTTTCCAAAATAAACTGACCAGAACTAAAATGTAATTTTTCTTGTTAAAAAGGATTTTAGTTTATTTTTGGTGTTTTGATAATTTTGCAAACTATATGAAACATTATATTGGTCTTGTAATTATTTAAATGACAATGGATTTCTCAATATATCAGGGACATAGGTCAGCGTTTTAGATGTCATAAAAAATTTTATGGATTCTTTATTTATTTGAAAATTTTTATTAAAACTGTTTTTGATCTACTTGGATATAAAGTATTCAAAGCGAAACTACTATAATCTTAAATTTTCATATTTGAGGTCCGATGAATATTCAGAATTAAAATCTGCCTAATAAAATTTTTGCAATTATGTTTGTATCTGTCTGTACGTAAAATATAAAATTAAATAATGCAACAAACTAAAATCATGAAATCTGTTTTATGATCTCTGAGCAAAAAGTGTTGATTTCCTTGATTTTTAACGAAATCATGGTTTCTCATTTACAATATCTCAAGAATGCTAATATCTGGAAGAAGGAAATGTATCAATATTTTTCTCAAAAGAATTGTTGGTATGAATAACATTTTTAACCAAATTTATGAAAGCGTCTATCGTCGACTTGCTTGTATATGTGCATTTGAATGCGATAACTCCAAAACGCAACGAACTAGATCGATGTAATTTGGTGCATGACTTTCTCTTCAACATTGTGGATTTGTATCAAATTCTAAAGCCAACTTATAGAAAAGAAGGTATTTAAAAACATTCAATTTTATTCATTATCTTATGAAGCACAAGTGCTCTATATTGTTTTGTATGCGTGAAAGATACTTCTACAAGGAATATCACGGAAACATGAATAATAAGTTTCCTCACGAATAAGCATATTTTCTAGTAAGATTTACAATAGTGTGGGATCGTATTACCCCCATTTCAATGGAAGTATTTCATATGGGAAAGAATATGGATAGTGTTTCAATTGAGACCATTACGGTTGCAACAAAAGGTTTTGTCAACGATATTCTGATGGCCGACATTAAAGTACCTGTAGTGATTGGATTTTGAAACGTTAGGAAATAAACGTTCATAGATGGCGCTAGACAACTAGCGCGAGTGTAATTAAAAGAGTGAGGTCATTCGAGTGTTTGCTCTTGGAGAAGAAGGAGTTACTGAGCAGAGTAACTCGAACGAATCTGCAATAAATTTGTTGTTAAGTTTTCTATTTGCCTATTTATTCAAAGTACTCACGAACCAGCCACGACAGTACCTTACCCTTCCTTTTACACTACTCTAAAAAGGAGTTGGTTCTTTTGTGATTCACATACGAGAAAGAGGGAGAACTACAATTGCTCTTGTTATAGCTTTTCGGATCAAACGGAAAATATCAAAAAATGAATATGCGAAGAAAGAAAAAAATTCTGAAAAAAAACAAGGGAAACTTTTCCAAAATCTATACATTTAATATACAGAAGGAATTTTACATCTTATCTATCTTGAAAACTATGCATGATCGATTGCCACAAATTTAAGACGAATCCATGTATAGAAATCGTTTGTGGTTTTCACTCGAATATTCCTTCCTTTGATGCTTACCAGAATCATGCATTTTATATTCCGAACTATTGTAATCTGAAATTCTTCTGCCTTATAGAATTTTTTTCAAACATATAAAGAGTTTCTGATGCTTGATAAATTTCTTGTTTGATACTTTTCTTTGAAAACGTATTTGATACATTTCTAGGTTTAAACCTTCCAGGACTTCGATATTTTTTTATATATTGTCATTTCTTCTTATCTATTTATCAATATAATTGCTTAAAATAATTAAGTTCTAAACAAATGAAATTTATTGTGCCAACTTTACATCGAATTGTCTATATCCTATATAAAAAGTCCTCCACAGAAAATTCTGTTTACCTGTCAGGCTATGCACATTTAGAAGTTACTATCTCTCAAACACACCGTCTATTATTTATAAATTTGCAAATTTTGAACGAATTCCACCGACTGCCACTATTTGATTGTGTGTGAACGCGGTAATTCGAAAACGTGACAAACTAAAAGGACGAAATTTAATATGTTATCATCTTACGAAATTATATGTTTGTGTCAAGAATTGAATCCAATTATTAAACATTAAGTTCCAAAATGCCTATTGGATTCTCATCATATAGGACGAACGTCTAAGCAAAGCTTAATATACTTGAAAAGTTTACGAGAGTGCCTGGTAAAGAACACTCCTACTATTCAATATTTTTGAATGGTATTGAAAAATATTGAATCCGTGAAACTAATTTAAAACCTGAAATGAATTTTTTTTTAATTGAAAATCAATAAATGTTACTCTGAAAGGAGAGGCAAAAATACTTCATGAAGATCTGAAATATTTTTTTTATTCAGAATTTACAGCCTTTCTTGGCTACTTGATTCGTCGGTATTAAGGGTAGCTGAAATTTTCAATTTTTTATAAAGCTTGATTTTAATGGCAATTTCAACAAGATATTTTTAAACTTCAAATTTTAATAAATATATAACTGGTGCTATTTTAGAAGCCTTACACTGTTCTCTTCTTTTTGCAGCGGATTTTGCTTATTTTTTGTCAGCGCCACTAAAATTTGAACAATAATTTGAAGCGGGAGTCATTGTATTTCAACTGATACAAAATTATTTTCTGGTGAAAAACGAAAATTTAATTGTTATGTTTTGAAGTCTTAAATATATATATATATATATATATATATATATATATATATATATATATA
>JAPMOR010029427.1:52525-74342 GCA_026543865.1 Argiope aurantia
TAATTTATTAATCACATTTATATCATTTATTTATAAATGTTTTTTTTTATTTATAACCATTAATAAATATTTATAAACTATTTGTAAAATGTACTTAATAAATTACTTACTGACTGTTAACGCTTATCAAATATAAACAAATTTTTCTATCCGTTTAAGTATTTTAACTTCATTTATTTATATGTTCTATGTACAGTCAGCAATGCCAAAAAAACGCAAAGGGGCCAATTTGAGTCGTCGAACGATCAATTCTAGAGCCCGGCTAGATGAAAGAGTACAAAGATCAAGCGAACAAATTCAAAAAGTCAATGCTGATGAGCGTAGGAGAATGTCGCAGTTATGTGAATTACGATCACAAGAGGCACGAGATGAACGAAATCAACAAAGACAACTAGAACGAAGAGAAACTCGCAGATTCATAGTCGATGGACGTAGAAGAATTGACCAACAACGCCAACAAGTTCATCGAGCATTTACGTCAAATTTATTTCTTCGACTAGCGTTCCAGTACGAGCCAGATGTTGAATATTATAATCATTCTAAAGTGGTTATTGGTACTTTGGAAAAGGAATGCCCGCATTGCCATGCACTTAAATTTAAAAATGAGCCAGTTGGGATGTGTTGCTCATCAGGAAAATCGGAACCGAAATCGGTAACTCTGTTATCTTACCATCATCGTACGTAGGTAGTCCACGTCACATGCAAGAATACATTCAGGATGCTATGACTTTCGTGCGTGAATATGGACGACCGTGTCTTTTCATTACTTTTACACGTAATCCAAAATGGCAGGAAATTACATCATTGCTATTGCCAGGACAAAATGCAATACATCGCCATGACATTACAGCACGTGTGTTTAAACAAAAATTAAAGTCTTTAATCAGCTTCATTACCAAATTGCATGTATTTGGCCCCACACGTTGTTGGATGTATTCAGTTGAGTGGCAAAAGCGTGGATTACCTCATGCACACATTTTAATTTGGTTCGTCGACAAAATACGTGCTGAAGACATCGATAGTTTGATTTCTGCAGAGATTCCAGATCCGCCTACTGATCAATTACTGTTTGATATTGTTACTACAAACATGATTCATGGTCCATGCGGAAGTCTGAATCGTTCATCACCTTGCATGGTAGATGGAAAATGTACAAAGCGTTTTCCTAAAGATTTCACTAACGATACGGTCACACATGCTGATGGATATCCAATATATCGTCGAAGAAGTACCGAAAATGGCGGATAATCTTTCATTAAAACTACCAACAACGCAGACATCGACATTGACAATCGTTGGGTGGTACCATATTCTCCTCTGCTGAGCAAAACATTTAATGCTCATATAAATGTTGAGTCATGCAGTTCGGTGAAGAGTATCAAATATATTTGCAAGTATGTGAATAAAGGAGGTGATATGGCTGTATTTCGGATTGAAAATAATAATGTTCATTCTCCTCCGTTGAATCAAAATGATGAAATTACGAATTACCAAATTGGCCGGTATATCAGTTCCAATGAAGCTGTCTGGCGTATTTTCGGTTTCCCAATTCATGAACGGGATCCAGCAGTTATCCATTTAGCTGTCCATCTTGAAAACGGCCAGCGCGTATATTTCACGAACGATACAGCGCTTGATCATGCTATAAATCCACCGAAAACTACGCTCACCGAATTTTTTGAATTGTGCAATCGTTCGGATGCTTTTGGTGCTTTCGCACAAATACTGCTCTATTCTGATGTTCCGCGGTATTTTACATGGGCTCAATCGAAAAAATGGATACCCCGCAAGCAAGGGATACCAGTTGATGCGTGCCCCGGTTTATTCAAATCAAATAGTTTGGGTCGTGTATATACCGTCAATCCAAGGCAGACTGAGTGCTTTTATCTGCGACTATTGTTGGTTAATGTCACCGGACCATTGTCATTTCAAGATATACGGAAGGTAGATGGACAACAGTATCCTACGTATAAAGATGCATGCCTTGCTCTAGGCTTGCTAGAAGACGACAATCATTGGGACAGCATGCTTGCTGAAGCAGCATTAAACTGCACAGGAACACAAATTCGTCTACTATTTGCTATAGTACTGACTACATGTTTCCCGGCCCGAGCACAAATGTTGTGGGATAATCACAAAGATTCAATGACTGATGATATATTGTATCGACATCGTACAAGGTGCAACGATCTAACGATATCATACAGTGAAGCAATGTACAATGAAGCATTGATTGCTATCGAGGATCTTTGCATTGCTATTGCGAATTTACCAATCAGTCATTTCGGTATGGGCTCACCGAATCGTAGTGCATCTGATTTACTCAACACAGATATGAATCGTGAACTACAGTACGATAGTGTACAAATGGCGAGCATTGTTAGCCGCAATGTTCCACTACTTAATGATGAACAAAAAATTATCTACGACCGCATCATGCTGGCAGTTTCGGCAGGACAAGGAGGATTCTTTTTTTTTTAGATGCACCAGGTGGGACTGGCAAAACATTTCTTATTTCGGTACTTCTTGCCGAGATACGATCAAAAAATGACATCGCATTGGCCGTTGCATCTTCTGGCATTGCAGCAACTTTATTAGATGGAGGCAGAACAGCTCATTCAGCATTTAAGCTGCCGTTAAACATTCAAAATAATCCAGATGCAGTGTGCAACATAAAAAAACAATCGTCTATGGCCACAGTGCAGAAACAATGTAAAATTATTATCTGGGATGAATGCACTATGGCACACAAACATTCGCTTGAGGCATTGGATAGGACATTAAAGGATATAAAAAACAACGATAAACTATTTGGCGGCACTTTGTTACTCCTTTCAGGTGATTTCAGACAAACACTTCCCGTTATTCCGCGTTCAACCTACGCTGATGAAATCAACGCGTGCTTAAAATCATCGCGACTATGGCGTAATGTTGAAAAAGTACAACTGACGGTGAACATGCGCGTTCAAATGCTTCAGGATCCATCCGCCGAAACTTTCTCTAAACAACTGTTAGATATTGGCGATGGGAAAGTTGCTGTACATGAAAATACTGGATGCATAAAATTACAGACGGACTTCTGCTGCACAATCATCGACTCGCAAAATAGTCTCATCGATCACATATTTCCCGACGTACACACACAATATGCAAATAATAAGTGGCTGGCAGAAAGAGCGATCTTGGCAGCTAAAAATGTGGACGTCAATGGGTTAAATTTAAAGATACAACAGCTGTTGCCTGGAGACTTGGTGTCATATAAATCTATCGATGCAGTTTGCGATACCAACGAGACTGTGAATTATCCAATTGAGTTCTTAAATTCATTGGATTTGCCAGGCATGCCACCACATCATTTACAATTGAAGGTTGGATCTCCGATTATTCTACTTCGAAACTTAAACCCACCACGGCTATGTAATGGCACACGATTAGTCATTAAAAAATTAATGAAAAACGTTATTGAAGCCATCTTGAATGGCAAGTTTCAAGGCGAAAATGTGTTGCTGCCACGAATCCCTATGATTACTACAGATGTGCCAATTGAATTCAAACGCACTCAATTCCCAATTAGATTGGCATTCGCTATGACAATCAATAAGTCACAAGGACAAACATTGTCTGTATGTGGCTTAGATTTGGAAACACCGTGCTTCTCCCACGGACAACTATATGTGGGATGTTCTCGCGTGGGAAAACCATCCAGTTTGTTTGTGTTGGCTAAAGACGGACTAACCAAAAATATTGTACACTCTATTGCGCTAAGAGATTAATTTTTTTTTTCAACTGCCATAATTGATAGTAAAAATATAAATATTTATTTTTGATGTTTAGATAGCTATCAAAGACTGTTGTTTAAAATATATTCGTTACTCTAATAAAGATTTATTTATTAACCTAAATAAAACATACTTTTATTCTTTATAATGCATTCGATTATAAATACTTCCCCGCACACTTATAGTAGATAATTATTTTTATTTAACTATAAAAATGTTTCCTAGAAATAACATACATGGCAAAACAACGTTTGCCGGGTCAGCTAGTATATATATAATATGAATGTTCATGGCATTCCATTAATGTGTCCTGACGTTATAAACGATGTATATGCATAATATCAAAATTTTCAATCCAATTTCGGCTCATAGATCAGATTCTGATATAATTTAAGTCACTATAGCAGGATGTAATTTAATTTTACTCTTGAATACGATATAATAAGATAGGATAATTTGATACTTATTATGTTAGAAAGTAAAACTCAGTTCTCAAACTAGTAAGAAGGGTTTTAATTTCATAACATATGTAGCATTGAAGACAAAGGAGCTACTTGTTCACTACTTGAAATTTTTACTACGTCACTATTCGATAATTTTTTTTTGTGTGTGTGTGTGTGTGTGTGTGTGTGTTTAGGACTAAATCAAAAATTCTGTGGGCAAACTACATTCTTGAATAATTCAAAATATTTTTAAAGTCAAATCATCATAATCTTTATTTTACCCGAAAGATGAATAAAAAATGCTTCCGTCTATTTTTATAGTCTAAAGCTCATTCTCAAAATATCCGTAAAAAATAGGTTTCACTTTTCATAGATTTCAAAGAATGCATGGCACTTGGATTTCTTTTTCAGAACTCCAGAATACAGAAAATCACGTTTAGATCCCACATTACTTTGATTGCCGAAGTTGGGCATTTCTTTTAAAATAATATCGCAAAAGCTCTCCCAACTGTTCGGGAAATGGTGATATAAGTATTTTATGCGAAGTGTACTGATTTTGTTTTCCATAAAAACCAACAAAATTTAAAAGCGTAACTTCATGATTTATTTATGAAGCTCCTTGTTTGTTCAAATTATCACAATGGTTGAAATCTCAAAATAATATTTACTCATGGTGCTTATTTAATTATTTCTCATTTATAAAAAGTTTTTTGAATAAAATTAAATTAAACACTCTTTATAAAAGTGTGTTTCTTGAATCAAATTTGAGATCATGATTTATTAAATCTAGTATTAAATATATCAAAGGCTAAATACCGAAAATATTCAGCTATAAGAGATATACATTAATTTCATTATACATTATATATACACATTAACTTCAAAAAAGAGTTTGATTGCTTATTTTAAGATTCAAAGGCGAAAATCCCTGCGCTGAATATTGTACCTCTGATAGAGTATTGAATTTGAAGATTATAAATTGTATATATTAACAGTAATAAGAAATAAACCCCTAAACAATAGTACAAAATTATCATTAAATTGTGTTCAATATCTTATTCCTTTTCCATTTATTACAAATATTTGTTAATTGTATATGAATAGTATGTTGTTTCATTTTGTATATAATAATATAATTGTAATTATTCCTTTTAAAATATTAAATCGAGGCATTTATATTTATTATTTGTTAACTTTACTTGTAGTTTAAGGGGTTTCTTATTAATAATTGTATAAAGAACAAAAAATGATAAATACATTCCATACATTCAAAGATACTTTAAAGTGAATTTATTTCTGACAGAAAAAATTATATATAGACTTTATATAAGTTATTAACCAAATGGTCATAAATAATAAAATATTGTTTCATGAATTTAACCGATAGAAGTATTTAATTATTATTTCGGAGCTTGCCATAAATTACACTTTTCGAGTGCTAAAGATTAAAAATTTTTTGCTAGTTATTTTAGAGTATAAAGTGTTCCCCCGCTGTCCCGTGAATATTTCGAAAGAATAATTTGTGATCAGTGAAACGCCCCATTATATTTGTACATCATTAATTTGGCTGCAATCCCCCAACGTGTCACTAATATCTCGGGGTAGCTACAGAACGCCATCAATCTTACCATTCTTAATAGGTACCGCCAATAGCCTCGAATCACCTCGACTTTTAATGCCAACATCGTTCCTTACCCTGTCACATTCAGAATACGTGTGAGAAAATCTCTTCTTCTGAAAATGCCATATTTCAACGGGTTCCTTAGAAGATATTTAATCAGATTGATGTTAGTTCCAGATCAACAAAATCAAAATACAAATTTGCAAATTTTTAAGACATCGTTGAAGTCGTATGAAGGGAGAAAAAATTAATATTGTTAAAATAACTCGTGATTGATAATTATCTCAAAGGATCTTGATATTATATTTGTGTCTTTTGTCAACCTTCCGATAACACGTGGATGAAAGATTAAATTTTCTTTTAAAATAGAATGGAGAAGAATAAATAGAAAAACAAAATATTCCACTTTTTTTGACACTCATTCGAAGATGGGATTCTGTCGTGCTTTTTGATAATCCTTTATTTTGTCTATTATTATCACCCTAAATAACAATAATTACCACCATTCTATATATAATGGCGAAAAGGGACAGACAGCTGTTCAATATCTCCACTTTTTTTATCTATTATGGTGACTGAAGAGTTGGAAGTTTGTGAAAGCGACACAAAAGGACTTGTGAACGGAGGGATATATAGAATAAAACAATAATGAGATTGTAAAATATTAATTTAATATTTACATTAACCGCACTTCAAGATTTTCATTACGTTGTTTTTTTAAAAGTTATATAAAAACGACAACAACAGACTATAAATTCTGGTAAACTAGGATGGAAGATGCAAATTTTTTTATTAATTGATAAATAGTAAGATTTCATGTAGACATTTGAATTCATGCAAATGTAACTTTTCGAACATATTATTGTCAATAGACAGGGTAAATCGAAATATTGTTTAAAATGTTTAAAAATAAGTCAAGTATATAAAAATAAGCCCTTTTCTTCAATACAGTATGTGGGTAAAAAAAGACTGATTACCAGGAGTTCTATGTCATTAAATAAGATAAAACATGAGGAAATACTAGATAAAATCAGCAAGATCTATTAAATGAAATGCGAATTTACAACTAAACACCCCTACTACCTTTAATAAAGCATGGAAAATGTTTTAAAAAAGCGGTTTATTATTATTTCGAGTTCAGTAAAGAATTTAAAATAAATTTATTCATTAAAAAAAATTAGCCTGGCCGATTTAATGAAATACAATTTTACAAAACTCAACTATCTATTGCAAAAATGACACTACAAGTCACATGCAATATGATAGATACGAAAATGGCAACCACGAGATAATTATTCGCAAGGTTTTACTTACTTCTTTGATCTTAATAACGGGATCGACATGACATTAATTCCAGGATTACTATAACCGCAAGATAATTCTTATTACGGCGCTGCAGTGCAACAATCCCACACTTAAGAGATACGATCTGTCACCGAAATGGAGGTGACTGAAACCTGTACTATATTTCTATCTAACGAAGAAGCGAGAACCTGCTTATTCATTTGGCAACTTGTCATCCCCATATCTATTCTGGTAAGAAGATAATGGAAAACAGGATTAATCATCGGAAAGAAGCATTTGGAGTACATAAAGTGTTCAAAGGTCTTGTATGAAGCTAAACAAGCTTCCATATTGATCTTTATACGATTGGGTCTATTTCACTGTTGTCAATTTCTGTTTTATTTCTCTTGCGTTATACCCTTTTCTCTTGTTTAATTAATTGGTACAGAATCCTCTGCAGCGGTATCTTTTGTGTTTCCGAGTCTGTATTCTATTTATTAATGACTTATCTCTATATTCCCGAAAATGCATAAATGCATGATCTTGATACAAGTTTTTAAATAAATACGAACATACACCTTTTATTGCAGTATTACTTTCTTTTCGATCGGGTTTTCAGTAAAAGAAATTCAAATGCGAAAATACTCATTGAATTCCTCTTTTCTGACTTTGTTTATTTCAAATTTGCAGAGAATACGAGAAGGAAATAATAAGTTAAACTTAGAAATTCTCAGTCAACATTCTTGTCGTAACGCCAGTGGGACTATCAGTACCAAATTTGTAATCTCCCATCTGGGAATTCGGGAATCAATTGTGCAGGAATTATAATTAATTAAATTTTAGCTCTATGCATTTGCGGGAGTAATTACAGGTTTCAGTCATCTTTAAAATGAAAATTATTATTCTCGCAACATGTTAACAGCTTCAGGAGACAATGATTTCTATGAGATGTCTATAGAGAAATTTAAATATATGTTTAGGCAATTTTTATTTATAAAACGATGATATGAGGGGCGAAGAAATCGTTCTTATTACTTAATGTCGAATGGCAACATTCAAATGTAAACAAACGTCGTAAAACGTTCCAGTCTGCTTCGTTAAGCTGTTTTACCAATCACTTAATTGAACGCTTTTCTTAACTAATAGATGAAGATGCAAATTACTATAAGAAAACAGCTGGTCGGCAAACCATATTTAAAATAATTGATGTGGATATTCGAACGCTAGCTTTTCATAGAACATTAAAACTCGCTTTTAAATGTTCATACAATTTAATAGCTAAAGTATGAAGTGAAACTGTTTACCAGATAAGTCCCCCCCCCCGGTGTTGCACCTCGAAATGAGGATGGGAACCTTCTGGTTTGGTGGTTGGTTCTTACCTTCCTGGAGTGTACACGAAAAGGTGGGAGTCGGCTCCTTCCATCGATGACGAGACGTACTTCCTTAAGGAAGGGTTGTACCGTCGCCTGGGATAACTCTTAGAACTCAACCACAGTTCCTGACAGTGTTGCTGCAGCGGTGGTCCGGTCATTCAGTCATTATCTATGTGCCTTCAGGCGGGTCGGAGAATCAATGATATGACTTACTATGAAAGTATTTTGTGATATAATGTTCAGAATGTATATTTGACAGACACTGATGGTTTTCATAACTTCTACGTAAATTAATATGACTTGCTACAATTTGGCGTGAAATGTCTGAGTTGCTTAACCCTAAAATAGAAGTTGGGATTTGCGCAGTGGATAATATAGCAGATCAGAAGGACGGTCCTATTAGCTCCGAAACCTTTGTTACAGATTTTACTAAACTTTTCTATTCACTCATATAAGACGCATAATTAAATATTCCCATATAATAAAGTATTAGCAATAAATATATGAAGATCTTCGACAATTACTTAAACTACAATTTTTCATTTGTAAAAACAAAATGAAAATTTCAACCCGAGCATTAATGCATATTACAGCTTTTAGTTATAAATTTTCTTAATTACTTCATTTAATTTATCTTAAATACAGCATTTTTGAGTATTGATAAAAGTATGTACTCAATGGCGATATTTTTTCATGTGTAATAAAAATACAACGACTAATCTTAAAAGGCATATATTTCGGGGAGGAAATCGAAAATCTTAAAATAAAATCATATATCTAAAATAATTTGTCTGTATTTTTAATATTGTTTATAAATTTATATTCATTCACAAGACGACAAATGTTCAGAATGTTTTTGACTGCCATAAAATAATGCATCATTTCACGGACTTGTAGAAAGCAGACAATTCTCAAGTTATGCTCGAAGACTGGAAAAAGATAATACAGCAAACTTTTAAAACAATTTTTCACGATGATTATTTTGTATAGTAAGAAGCTTCCTTACTGTTTCAAGCCATATTCTCTGAATTGATATGTTGGTGGACTTGCAATAGCTTCTGTTAAACAGGTCCAGAGTTTTCTAGTTTGATAGGATCTATAATACTGCAACTTTTTGGAATTTTCTGGCTTAAACATGAAATTCCTAGTTTGAAATTCTATATAATTAAAGATTCACCATTTCTGTCGCCAAAAATTCGCCAAGTCTTTTTTCTGAGTTCAAATTTGGAAAGGGAACAACTGGTATATGCATCGGGCTGACTCTTAGGATATGATTTAGAATTAGGAAATCCATTCACAGGTAGTCCGTGTAGTTCCAAAAGGAATCTGGATCCTCTTAATCTTACTTAAACTGAAACGTTGTTACCATGCAAGAGTTCCTACAATGTCCCAGCAATAAAAAATACTAAAATCACATCAGTTACAAAATAACATCAAAATTAGTTATTAATACTAATTATAGTACAGGCTTATAGTATTCTCAACGGTAATTAGAAGAAAAACATATTGAAAACAGCAGCAGACTACAATTCCACTGATATTGAGAAATTAAATTTTTCTTTACCTCAAAAATAAAACCTCTT
Organism: Argiope aurantia; assembly: GCA_026543865.1. Taxonomy (NCBI): domain Eukaryota; kingdom Metazoa; phylum Arthropoda; class Arachnida; order Araneae; family Araneidae; genus Argiope; species Argiope aurantia. The sequence goes on from JAPMOR010029427.1 coordinate 62,609, forward strand.
TCCTCTAAAGTCCCCTTCCTACTCTAAACGCTTTATTCATAAATTCCACCCAGTCTACGTTTTTCACCATTCATGCCTTATTTTCGTTTCCTTTTCTAGTCCAATATTCAGTCAGCCTAAATCAAATTTTGAAACGGAAAAAATAAACAAATTCCCATTTACCGTCGCTCCTATTTTTAGAAGAAAGAAATTCCTCATCTCTCTCAACGCTAAAACTCGTCGCCTGAGGACATGAATGAAATATCTGGACCAGGACGTTTTGGCAGGACTGCTAACTGCGTCCTTTCAGCGCTTTGCAGCTATTGATCGGTGAAGAAGGGTTTTTCATTGATCACAGACAAAAGATTCCGCGGCCAGCCTTGTTTGGATGAAAAGTTTCGACCACGTACAGGAATCACGCTCTGTTTGAATATTCAGGAAGCGTTGGGGATACTCTTCGCCGTGCTGTGTGAATATTCGGGACAGTCCATGAATTTTCAACTAAAGAAGTTAATCTGTAGTGGCGATGATCTGGTTTCTGAGAAGAGAAAGGTGATAAGAAAAATTCAGTTTCTATTTTATCTTTTTAATCTTACCTTACTTGGCAAAACTCCGAGTTCACAGAATGAACTATCTTGTGATAAGAAAGGAGTAAGATAATAATTTTTTTAAAAATGGTTTTTCTTTTGTTTTACAGAAATAAAGAGAAAAATTCTAACAAAATAAAATTTAAAATATTAATTGATTTGTGTCAGGAAACTGATAAGCATAGGGTATGATTACATAATTATTGTTACTTTTTTAAATGATTAACAGTAGAGAAGAAAATCCATTCTGTAACACCAGTTCGTGTCGACTTCAATGTGGATTCTGACTTTGTATAACCAGTGCATTGAAAGTCAAAGATTTACACTAGTGAAAATTAAATCAGTTGAAGTAAAATAACTTTCAGTTGATGTGATCTAGGGGTCCAAACAAAATTCTCCATGCTCAGGTGTCATATTTGTCTCTGAATGGATTAGGATTCAACTTCAAAAGTAATCCTAGTTTAACTTCAATACTGCATTTAAGCATTTAAATCCATTTTGGCAAGCTTTACATCAGCCACAGTTTTACTAATTTATATTTAAAAGGCACATTTAATATTCGATTGTGAAATAATATACATTTTAATTCTATAAACTTCATTATTAAATTTCTTATATCGATGTATGCCATATGCATTAATTAAGTTGCACAATTATTTTTGCATGATTATTTGAATTGTCTTGTTATTAAAAAAATATTCTTTTTTATTTGAATAATTTATTATGTTTAGTATGCTGAATTTTTCTTCATGGCTTAAGCTTTCGCTCAAATAAATGAATATAGTACAGAATATCGTATAGATTGTTTCTTATGTAATTCATACATTTTTTTTAATATACCATTTCCACCCTCTATTAAAATTGCAATAAATTAATAGACGGATTCAACAAATAGTCAAAGCGCGAGACACTCTTTGTATAATTGCTACAAAAGTTTGAAAGTAGCATGATTTAATGATGAACTATGATCCATTTGTCGAGAAATGCTCTGTTCTGAAAATACACTAATATGCACACTTTGGGCGACTAAAAATCAACTTGTAGTTCAACACAAACATAATAAAAGTAGAATGTTCGTGATACTTATTTTTTCATGCAAAAATTATTTGGAAGATATATTTGAATCAGAGGAGAAAATATAGCACAGTATATTTGATGAATTTGTGCACAAGCTTGATGATTAGTGGTGATTTCCAACCAGATTTGATATAATTCTGTATATTTACTGAGTTCATTGAACTGATAAAACTTTCTTTCTCAACTTCGTTATCTCTAAAGATTTCGAGAAATCAAGGAATTTGTGCCCATCCTGTAAGCTTAACATAGAACTACTGAAAATTTAAAGATAGTCACATGAGAATATTTCATTTGATAAACTATTTACATACTAACCTAACCCAGGATCGTTATTTTTATTCGTTGTGGATACAGACTCAATGTGGATTTGCTTTCTTGAAATTAATAGCAATTACGTTTTATTATCCGTAATTCTGAATTTTATTCAGTATCTTTCAAGGAAGATGGCACATTTAAAATGATATTCAGAGAGAACAAATTCGTCGACTTTTCGCATAAGTAGATATACAAAAGATAGCTGAAAATTCTCTACAAGGCAGGGGTCATTGAGACAAAGATACTAAATGTTACGTATTCTTACTTCTTGCCTAAAAGGTGATCAATAAAAAAAGGATTAGGGAGTTTTTTCATCAGATTTTTAATTAATCAAAATTTTTACAATTATCTTCAATAACTGCGTAGTATATTACCATAACAATATAAAAAAAACCTTTGTCACATCTCTTCGAAATTAATTCATATTTCTCTAATTTTGGTTTCATATTTCTCTAATTTTTGTAATTTAAAAAATCCACTTATAATAACACTTTTTAATGTTTTAGAAGGTACATTTTATATGTCAACATGTTTTGACGATATTATATACATTTTTAGTATGTGCGCGTAATTAATGTTATAGAGGTGAAAATAAATCTAAAATGTATTAAGAAAATAGACAAATAACGGCAATATCATACTGCAGTAATATGAATAAGAATCATGTATTTTCCTACAATTTTTTCACATATTTCTTTATATAATTCATTTTATTGATGTTTTTAAAATGACTGAAAATTTGCAGAAGCAAAATGTATTTTTATTCAACGCTTACAATTATTTGCTGATGCTATACTAATAAGTACCGAAATGCTACCTGTAACAAGTAAACATATTACTGCACAAGTTTATTACTTGTACAGTAATAAGAATACTGTACAAGTAATAAACTTTAATAGGAAAAAACGAAATCTCAAAGAAAGGTTTATTCAAATGAAATCCTTTGGAGATTTTTCATTTTGATTTTTTTATAAACCCCTTGATTTTAGAGTCATTTAACATTTATGGCTTTTAAATCTATTATTACAAAATCATCAAGACTGCAAAACCCTCAATCAGCGATGATGTCCACTCAATACGTAATACAGATGAATTTTATTATGGCTTCTAAATCTATTATTACAAGATCAGCAAGACTGCAAAACCCTCCATCAGCGATGATGTCCACTCAATACGTAATACAGATCAATTTTATTAAAACTAGATTAAATAAAGCTAAATTTCGAAATTTAAATGAATCCATTAAATTGAAAGTTTGATAAATTTAAATTTTGTTGAAGAAATTAATTATTAAATTCGTCCACATATTATCACGTTTTTTTTTTGTTTTTTTTTTTTCATTTTTTTGTATCAAATTCATCTATAGTAGCGATTTTAATTTTGAAGATAAACAGCAGTGCCACGTGCGTGCACTCGAGCAACAAAGAAAGTTAGTTCAAGATCTAGCTCAAAAACTAGCTTCATAAAAGTCACTCCTATTTCAGATAGGTCATATAACACTTGACAACTCAATTTCCACCGATCTTTTTGATTAAATGTTATTCGCAATTGACTGGAACTTCTTCGGCATGAACTTATTTTCTGACACCCTTGGATAAATAAATATCGAAATTGTTACATGGCACAAAAAATCAACTTCAGCCACGAGGAATGTTTCTAGTAAAAAGATTATTTTGTGACTCGTTTAAAAAAATTGGCTAAATTTTTTTTATCCTCTCGTGTCAGTGTATTCGTCATTGTGCCTCGTGTATTAATTCTTTTAAAAATATTTCTTTGAATATTTTTTAAAGATTTAGTTGAAACGTTACAAGAAATTTATTTTATCGATTTCCATGTAATCAAACATGAGAAGTATTTTCTCGTTTATTCCCTCCTGTGCATTTTTCCAGTCACTAGCTTCGATATCAAGTTATTTTTTATGTATTATTTTCCTTTAACATAGTTCTGATTTGTTAGAAATTATGAAGACAGTATTTAAGACTTGAGAAATAGTTGTGCACTGACTTTTAGAATCGAATATCCCCCTCTAAGAAATAAAGTTCGCTTTCTGTAATCTTCTGAGTAAAGTTTCAAGTTGTTGTTTTAATGTAGCAGAAAAGCTTTCTTTTAGTTGAAAGAAAAAAATATCTTTCCTTTTGATGCAAGAAAGGTGTTCGTATCAACAAAATAATTTATTTAAATGTGTGTATTTTAGATTTTGTGAAGTCTTATGTTCATTTCTTTCGTATAAGTAAAATGGACTATTTTTCTCTCAAACTAATTATTTTCTTTCCATTATTCAAAAGAATTTTGTTGAAAAATGTTTATTATATGACCAGTTATATTTCATATCTTTGCGTCAACCTGTACGAGACTATTTTACTTGTATTTAAGAAAGAAATATTATCTCCTTTATCTGAGATTATAGAAGTACCATGAACATATTCTTCGCATTTAAAGCAAAAATTAGGTAAATGGTCATCATAAATACTTGAAACACGTTACAAATTTTATAAAAGTTGTTTATAGATATCTTTTATGCATCTATGGGTCGAGTCAAAAACGAAATTATTGTATACTTGAGATTTATATTTGGCAAGGAATGAGAAGAGGTTCGATTTATATTTTCGTAACAATATTGTTAACATTTGGAGTGATCTTTTAAAATCTTAAAGAAAAGGAAAAACTCAAAAGGTTCTGCCTTGAAACGTGGCTGTAAAGATATCACCTTCCGCAAATAGGTTGTGGAACTTTTCTATTCATATCGTGTTAACATAAACCGAACTCCATTGAAGTCAAGAATTAATCAAATCATTTTAGAACTAGGACCGTGAGGGATTTATCACCACGCTTCAGTCTATATTCACATGATCATTCGTCTACGGAGTGATGTAAACTACTACGCTACTGACAAAATCCTTCATTCTACCAAGATCAGTCTTGGTAGAATCGGTCTGAGAATAAATTTGAGTGATACTATGCTAATATGATACTTTGTAACAAGCACACAAAACTGATAGAGACTAAGAGCATCAGGTACTTGTATCAGTCTGATACCGATCGATATGGACTAGTTTGCCATTCTGACTCGGAAATGCTGAAAGCCTCCGTGATGTTCTTCTAATTATTCTACTTCCTTCCCAACCGTTACTGCCCTTTACCCCGTGTAACAATACAATGAAGAATCGGTGTCGTCTCTTATATTAAGTACTTCAGAAAAAGTTTTTTTTTCTTTTCTCTTCCCATTTACCCTTCAACCCCTGCTAAACCCCTCAACCCCCCAAGGATCAAGAATATCGTTAGCAATACGTCTTCCGAAGAAGCGAAATACCAATCTGGAATCACATTGATATCAATATTACCAGCCAATCTCTGCGCACACTTGATAACTGATACCCAACAAGTATACCTAGTTTCATTGCAATGGGAGAAGAATCGGTTACCATCCATATTTCGTACAAACGTATCGGGTAAAAGTGTCAGAGTATCAGTATTAACCTCTACCTGATACAGCAAAGCCAGGTATGAAATAATTCTCGTTGGAAACCTAAAGAACATTTGTCATTAAGGCCTTCGCTATGAACAATTTCAGAATACTTAGTGTATTAATATTCATGTTGTTCCCCTTCTACTTATTTAAACAGGAGGGCTCTGTTAAACTATTAACCTTTATCAGGTTGATTCACACTCCGTGGATTAATATAATTTATTCTTTCTTATTCCAATGTTCAAATTTCCTGTTCAATTGATTCTTGAATTTCAATTCTTTATTTACACGAATTTTAGATTTCCACTTTATAACTACAGTCATGTGAATTTTATTTTATTTTTATTTTAAGTAATATGGAATGCATCAAAAATTAATGTGCTTTAAAATCGAATAATTTTAGATTTAATAAATAACGCAATATCAATCGATTGCAATAGTAACATTCTGTGGAAAAATGTCTCGCGATAAATTAGTGTTTTCAGATTGTGATGAGATAACGAGAATTAGATTAATTGTCTTCTCAATGTACATGACTTTCCATTTAAATATATATCGTAAAAATATGGTTTTGTTCAGGTATTATCTTGTACAAAAACTGTATAAATGTTTAGTTTATCTTTAATTAGAGTTGCCTTGTGTGTGTTTTATTTCATAATTTTAATAAATCCAATTCCCCTTTGAAAGCGTTCAATGAAGCAGTCTCTATATCTGTACTGAAGCATTTCTTCAAAAAGAAATTTTTTAAGTTCTGATGTATGTATTTTTGCGATGATATTAATAATAAAATAAAGAGACTTTCATTTAGAAGTTCGGGCGATTATAATAACCATGGCTTATTAAATGTGGAAAATAACATAGTTATGAAGGAATAAATTGTTTTGGTGCTATTAGTTTGAGATAATTCTGAAAGAGAACAGACAATTGCAAGTTTATTACGGTGTCGAATACCATGTTTTAAGCAAATTAAAGCAATGATCCATGCAGAACTTCGTTTCCTGTTTTAATTAATTGCTGTCGCATCATAAATAAAATAAAAATGATGCTTCTCTCCCTTAGCATGTAGATAATATTGTCAGAGTAAGTTTGAAAATATTTATTCGTTGGTGTTTTGCAATTAATCATTATTTTATTTGAAGTACTGAATTCGAAACAGCGCATTCAATGCCCCTGTGGAAACCTTCAATGAAGCCATCCGAAATTCACATGATATCTGATTTATATTTAATTCTTGCCATTCTCAAATAAATAATTAATGATTTTCGTGCCATGTTCGTTCACGTTTGTATATATAAATAAAACGACGATTGAATTATGTTTAGATTAGGAATTGCGCCTGTATCTTTGACAATCGTTTGCCTATGAAAATTTCTCATCTTATAATCTCTAACATGAGAGATTTAGCATTCTTATAAACCATTAATTTTTAAATATTGTTATTTTTATTTTAATGATGTATTTTGTATGATTTATTTAACATATGTAATAAAGCATTTTAATTGATGTAATTCCTTTAATTAATGTAATTTGTATTTTAATTTTAATTTTTATTTTAATGATGTGCTTTTGTGCATATTTCAAGACAAAACACTATTTTAACAACTTCGGAATTTTATTATTAGCTTATCGAACAATTTAATCAAATGGATTCCGTATCAGCAGCCTCATTTGTCAGGAAATTGCAGAAAGAAAATTGTTCAGAATTTTCATAATATTTCTAACTCGTCTTTGATGGCTAGCTGTTTCACTAAGATTAATGGCTGATAAAATTTTCCATTAAATATTTTATGTACCGTATTGTTCATAGCTTTTTCGGCCAGGTAGTTTTAAACTTCAATTCCTGGTTGAAGTGTTGAGCGTACTATTTTAGAGGTCATAAAAACCGTTCAATCTAGAAACTCTTCTGTCCATTGTGTTATTAATTTTTTCCATCTTTTCTCTCATCTCGATTAAAATTTGAATTTTGTACGATTTAGTACAAATTAACTAATTAACTAATAACAAATTAATTTTAATTCAACTATTACCAACATATTTTCATGCGTACTATTTGCAAATGTATTTTCAAATTAACTTTCCATAAATTTTAATTTTTGAAGTTAAACCTTAATTGCAACAATATTTCGAAAAGTTTATAAAAGCTTACTTTGAAAACAAACCTCCTCATTACGAAACTAAGTCACAAATTCACTCCTTCATCATCAGCAATAGAAGAAAAATTCAGGAGGAAATATTTGTAACAACAATGAAAACGATTTCTTTACAACGTGTAAATACGTTCTTTTAAGAAAATAATTTTAAAAAGTTTAAAAATTGGGCAAAAGCTTTCACAGCAATTAAATTGATATCATTGAGAAGAAAATTCTGATTATTTGAATTTGAATATGATATGGAACTCATTTTATTGTATAATATTTTTTCCAGTGATGGTGGGAAAACATCAATTCGTTATTCTTTTCTAATTGATATTTTTTTTAAAAAATCGATTTTATGTGCCCATTTTCAACTTTCGATGTATATCTGCGCCAAATTTGGTAACTTTAGAACTTACGGTCTCTCCTACAAAGCTCCTACAAATACAATTCTTCTTTATTAATAATACAGAAAATAAATAATGTAATAAAATGTAAAATGTAACTAAAATTAAAATAAAAAAACTTCTTTATATTACACTAATAAAAAGTAAGTTTTAAAACTGTTTTTATTTTAATTATTTTGTACAGTAAGATATATTTATTTTCGTTGGTATGCATCATTGGTTCATCAAAAATGAATAGCGAAATATCAGGACCACTTGTACCTTCCAGGAAAGCGTTCGCGATTTACTGGAGGATAAATATTGCGGGGGATGTCTTGCGTGGCGTGTGCTAAGACAACAAACGGACTTCATTAGGAATGATTTATAGAAACCAAAAAGAAAGATGGGCTGATTTGGTGAAAAAACAGTTCACTGCTTCGTTTGGAAATGCATGAAGTAAATGGATTTTCGAAAAGAAATTAGGTTCTTTCAGCAATTCTTGAAGAATTTTAGCTTTAGTAGGGTTTCTTGATTGGACATTCACTCTAATAAATTACTTCATGTATCAATTTTCCCTTGTCCTCAAAAAATATTATAGTTCACTAAGAAGTGTGAAAATTCAGGGGGGGGGGGAGAATTTCTACAGGAGAAATTTCATTAACATAATGTACTTCAAAACTATGAAAACAATCATTTTTTGTAATCAAATAAGGATATATTGAAGATAAGCTACAATGGAATTAGATTTGATATCCAATGGCTACAAAATATTTTAGAGCGATTGTCTTAAATTATTGATTAGCGAAGAAGGCAATGTTTATACAGCGCTTAATTACTTAAATGCCCAATTTTACGCTCGAGAGATTATCCTTAATGGGGAAATTAAGATTAAAATGGTTTAAAATGAGTAGCTGCGAGCTAATTAAAATACACGAGGCGTTTTAAAGAATGCTAATTATTTTTTTCCAATCTCTCGACTTTCTACAGGCAATTTAAATTATAATTGCTTTTCACAATATATTTATCAAAATAAATTCAGATTTCCAAAAAAACTGACTAGAAATTTGAATTATATCTTGTAATTAATCTTATTTAAATTTATTTAGTAAGAGGATTTTAATTTATTTTTGGTGATTTGATAATTTTACAAATTATATGAAACATTAAATTGTTGTTTTTAATTGGTCTTATTTAAAGAAAATAGATTTTTCAGCATATTTCGCACATGGGATGGCACATTTAAACATTTTATAGGCTCTTTATTTTTTTCTTTTCAAAATGTCTATTTTAACTGTTTATAAGATATTTGTATATGAAGTATACAAATCGGAAGTATTATAATCTTTAAAAAGATTCAACCTTTAGGAGGTTTCAATAAATACTCAAGATTCAAGTCAGCCTAATAAAATTTTTATGATTATGTCTGTCTCTATTGCAAACACTAAAACCCACAATGCAAAGAATTAGAAGCATAAAATCTAGCTCTTTGTCATTGCGCCACATATGTATATTTCCGTGTTTATTGAATCAGAAGCGAATCTGTATCACGGTTCACGTTATTTGGAAAATGATTAGAGCTTGATGATGTGATTCATCATTATTTTTTTCCATAGAATTATAATATATATCAACTTTTGGACCAAATTCATTATCTGTCTGCTTGTGTATTTAAATATATATGTATATGATAAACTCAGCAATCAAAACAGCAATGAATTAGATCTATGAAATTTGGTGTGCGGCTTTTTCATCAAAATTGTGAATCTGAAAATTATTGAAAAGAAAATATCTATAAATTAAATATATATAAATAATATAGTTCGCTTCACTATTTTATGAAATATAAAACTCTCCATATTCATTTAATATACGAGAGAGACATCCCAGCAGTGAATAAATACCACGACAACGTGAATGAAAAGTTTCCTTATGAAAATGCAGACCTTTGAGATCTTAATAACAATAGTCAATGTGTATTGTCGAGTCACCTCCATTTCGATGATGGAGCATAGCTCTTACGGAAGAAATTCGGATGGTAATCATTAAGTCTACAACCGAAATTTTCATCAATGTTGTCCTGACGATGACATTCAATTTACTTTAAATCCTAAGGTAAAGATAATTAACATTTTTGGAGTCCACATATGAGAAAGCTGGTCCTTCACGCTTTTCAGTTTAAAAGTCAGGTGTCAGGAAACATTTATGTAAAGCAAAGGAAAAGTTTTCTGGTAACACTTCGCTACCAGTGAACGTAGCAGTATCGACAGGATTTCTGGTAACACTGAGCGTAAAAAGTGAAAGGAACAAATTCTATACATTTAAAAGGTTTTTACGACTTATTTATATTGAAAATTAAACGTGGCTGATTTCGACAAATCTAATACAGTTCCGTAGATAGTTGACCGGTTGTAGTTTTCCACTCGAATTTTTCTTCCTTTGATGGGTACCAGAATCATGCATTTTATATTCTGAACTACTATTATTTGAAAATCTTCCACCTTCCAGATGCCTTTTGAACAGATTTCCCGAATTTTTTTCCTTCTAAGAACCGCTTTCATCTATTATATTTCCGTCAAAAAGAATCCGGAATATTGAATTTTGTTCAAACAGGTAGAGAATGCCTGACTTTGCAAGAAATGCGGATTTCTATTTTTGGTGTATCTCCGGCTTCAAATGCTCCTGAATTCGAAAAAAGATATAATTTCAGTCTGTCCATCAATGTTAGAACTCTAGTTAAGGTTTTGAACTTCTGAAACTCAGTTCTAAATGAATATTTAGAATAATTTAAAATCTAAAACAATTTTTTTATTCAAAATAAATAAATATTATTCTAAATAAGCAAGTAATGCATTAAATTCTGAAATTAATTATTTTTATTAAAACTGAATTAAATGCTATTCTGAACTAATACTCAAAAATGCTTCATTGATATCTCAAATGATTTTTTTAAATTGGAAATTGCACGCTTTTGAGGACCAGCTGGTTCATGTGTATAATGGTCGCAGAAATTTTCAATTAAATATTTTATGCTACTTTGTCTGAATGACTTCTTCCAATAAATATTTTTAAATTTCAAATTTTAGTTGGTAAATAACTCTTATTATTAAATGGCTTTACGCAGTTTCCTTTATTTTAATATGCATTTTTTATTTCTGTTACCCGCAATTTGAATTAGAAGTGATTAAACTTCACTTAATACACACACAAATTTTTTTTGCTAAACGTAATCTTTTTTTTTTCAATCTGAGTAGAGAAAACAGAGTTGCTCAATTTTGAAATCTTATGTGTATTACAAAATATTTTTTATAATTTATGCGATGTGCTAAAGAATTATTTAATAAAATTTCGTCTAATTCATCATAAAATTCAGTTTTACTTTCAAAAGTATTTAAATGATGTAAATAATAATCTCTCGTTTTGTTTCAGTTAATATAGAATAGGAATTAGGACATCTAAATTTTATATAGTCTTTTCATTCCAAGGAATTCTCATATTCAGTAAAATCTTTTTGACACTGCAACTTTTCAACAATAATAATAATAAACGTTTATATCTTCTGTGACCAAATCTGATCGAGATACGAAGGTTTTATTAGATCATCATTATTTTAGGAAAATCGACAATTTCTCAGTTTTAGACAAATCAGCTGTGAGGATACTCTGGGCACTGACTGGTGTATCTTCTTTGAGACAGACTATGGCAGGATTTAAAATGGAATATTTTTTTTACTATAGTATTGTTCAAATTTTCATAACTCCCCCAATTTTAGTCGCAACAAAAATGTTTGTTTTC
>JAPMOR010029427.1:74352-93115 GCA_026543865.1 Argiope aurantia
GTCAAAAACGCGACAAACTTTCTGTTTGGATTTTCTTCTTTATACTATGATGCACTAAACACTCATGTGTAGGAGAAATATAAATGCTTGTGCCGTTCAGGGAATTGTCCAAAATTTCTATTTTTAATGTGATATAAAGTGTGAAGTATAGTTTATTTTGGGATTACGCGTAAACTTTTCAGAAACCATCATTTTTTCTCTCTGGTATATTGTGTTTATCAGACCATTGTGAAATTGGTATGAATTGGTGTATTTAGACCAGAATTAATCATTATTTTGGTGTATAAGTCTCATCTTAAAATCAATCTATCTTATGACCACATTTCACATAACACGTTGAAATAAGTGCGGATAGATTAATCGACGGATAGCCAATCAGTTGACGAATTTGGTGTAAAGTTAATTATAGATTTATATTTCTAATTGTCAGATAATATGTCAAATTTTATTTGTATAGATAGCTGCGTCGATAATACTGGTTAAAAAGAAAGCTAAAAAATATAAACCTTTCTTCTCACACTTCAATTCCTGAAGCATTAAAATATTGATAGGTAAACATTTCTGTAACTGAATAAATGCTGTTTCATTTAGATTTATAATACCTTACAAAGATATAGAAAGTTAAAAAAAAGTTCATTTGAGGGTAAACTTATAATATTATTATACTAAGTTTAAATTTCCATACTATGTTTACTCTTAAATTTTGAGAGAGTGTACCATATGTCTTTCCGTCTCCGAAGAAAAATTCATACAGCTACTGAAAATCATAAACAACTTTTTTGCTAACATAAAATGAGATAAACGTGAGATTTTTACAAATGAAATGTTTTCTCCCTATTGAGTTATACGTTTCAGATGAAACTCTATTTCTATCGGAAGTAATCTTCCGTTCGTCGTACGAGATCGATGCTTTCGGATTCCGTACTCCATGCACGAATATTCGCGATAAAAGCCTCTCATTGTTTCCATTTCTCCTTCCGATTCCCCGAGGAAAAACTACTTCTTTTAGGCATAGAGTAACGGAGATGCGTTGGCTTGCACTTGTTTCCACGTGTTGAGGATTTTCTTTCAGTTCATACATATTAATTGGTTGACCAAAATAGACGTTCGATTTGAAAGCAATTGTTTATCTTTTTTCTCTTACAATGTTTTCTATCTGGATAAGTATTAGTTTATATTTTAACTGGTATGTAGGTAATGTTGTCTCCCTATGCAGCTCCCTTTATTTTAAGGAAAAGAGATTTACAGATATTTTTATTGGATATCAATTCAATGACGCCACGCCCTTGGCGTAAAAAATATTTAAGAATTTTGGCAATATTTTTGTTAAGGAGAAAATCGAAATTCTTCTCGGAAATTTCAAGTTCTGTTTATGATGGCTATATAGCGAAGGCACACACACTAGTGTCAGTTCACTCTTTAGAATGTTGATCTCGGAACTATCTAGCTATCCAGTTGTTAATCGCTACGCGCTGTTGTTCTGTGCTATTATCTGATTAGAAATCTGTTGTCTGTTAGAAATGTGTTGAAAAATGTCTGATTAGAAATGTGTTGCTAATTTAAGCAAATATTGTCTTTGTAAAGGGTTCGGCTGTGTTTTATTACCTATTCTTCTGGAACAAAGTGCCATTATCCTTTATTTGAATTTGATGGACCTTTACATCAAGCATCTGTTTGACAACTTCCTTAACCATATGGTAGTGCAATAAATTTTCACTCCTATATAAATAATTTACAGCATAGTTACTGTTACTTTTTATTAAATTCAATAATTTGCAATTAAATTTCAATTTAACTATCCGATTATTTTATAGTGGCTTTATAAACAAATTGTGATTTTCATCCAATTTTTCATATATGTTCCTACTATTCAATAAGAAATCTTCAATAACCCCGTTCCCTGCACTCTCAATGTCATTCATGTGCATTAGTTAAATTCCATTTCTTTCACTAAATTCTATTTTTATGTAATCAAACCATAATAATATGTCATTTTATACTCTATTTAATATCATTCAAGTGTTTCATTCGTCACTTTTCAGTGCCTTAATAATCAAGATGATAACAGATATACATTGATAATATTTTTTCGCTCTTTTGGTCATTGCAACATCTCACTTAAATAGTTAGATTATTTCGTTTTCAGAATTAATATCTTATTAGTGAAGTATTTTCGACCGATCATCGCTAGAAAAGGAACAATAGGGAAATTATTACCTTGACATCTCAAGAGAGACTTCGACCCAAGACCATAGCAGATGAAACTGGAGAAACATTTTATAGCTGTACCTGAAAATTGTGGGTCACTACTGAATTAACAGAAGAAAGACATTCGAGATTAATACAACACAATTGATGGTACCAAAACTTGCCGCACTTTGATACGGGTTTTTTTAATTACTTTTTAATTTCAAATAACAAATCCTTTCGGGAACCCTCGTAATTAGATTTATTATAAAAAAATGTATATTACGAATGTTTAAATGATTTAATAATACATATTGAAGTTATGAACAGTGACGATAAGTGTGTAATAATACGATTTTCAATCCAAGTCAGTTTCTGATGTAATTCAAATCACTGTAGCAGTTGGTAATATAATATTGCTCTTGAATACAGATAACTGGTATTATACTGGTATATACTGGTATTATGCTGGTACAGTATAACTGGATAGAATAATTTGGTATTTGTTATAATAGAAAGAAAATTTAGTTTACCAACGCGTAGGGATGATTTTAAATTCTGTAACATACGAGAGATTTCAAATAAATTGCTCGGAAATATTCACTATTCAAGAAAACTTTCATTCAGAACTGAAAACCAAAACTGCTATGGGCCAAATACATCTTTGAATAATTCAAAATATTTTTAAAGGAAAAATTATCATAACTTTTATTTTTCCCAAGAGATAGAGAAACGCTTCCGTCTATTTTTGACATTTAAACGCACATTCCTAAAATCTCCACAAAAATATGTTTCACTTTTTTTTATAGTTTTCAAGGAATGCATGACACTTGAATTTCCCTTTTGGAACTCGGGAATACAGAAAATCACATTTAGATTCCGCATTACTTTGATTGCTGAAGTTTGGGGATTTCTTTTAAAATAAGCTCCCAAGAATTTCCCCAATTGATAGGGAAATGGTGATATAAGTATTCTATGCGAAGTGTACAGATTTTCTTTTCTATAAAAACCAAGAAAGTTTAAAAGGGTAAGTTCATGATTTATTTATGAATTTCCTTCTTTGTTCAAATACTCATAATGTTTGAAGGTTAAAAATAATACTTACTCGTGATGCTAATTCATTCCTTTTTTATTTTTTTATTTTTGTGAAATGTTTTTGATCAGTCAATCAGTCAAATACTGTTAATAAAAGCAGTTTTGTATTAGAATGAAATTTGAAATCTTGATTTATTAAAACTGGTTTTAAAAATATAAAAAACAAATGTCTTTTTAACATAGAAAATATACAAATATAAGAGATATACTACATACATTGCACTTAAAAAGATTTGGAATGATTGTTGTGTTTTGGAACTTCTTTGGTGCACTTTATTTGTTTCTTTTTCTTTCATTTAATTCACTAATATAGAACCTTCTATGTTCTTTTGCTAAAATGATTTATTTCAGATTTTCCACCCTCCCGTAAAATTTGTAAATGTGTAGTTTAGTTTGTAAATAAATGGAAGCATAATAATCCTTTTAACTTAGTATTTCTCTGATTTCTGAATCAGGTTTCAGTGAAAGGCTTAAATTCGAAAGCGAAAATCTTCACTTAATCGATCCTTTTTGACTGCCAAATTCACAGAGGATATAAGAAGGGAATTCTAAGTTAAGCTTTGAAATTCCCAGTCAACTTTCCAATCGCAGCACCGGTGGGACTGTCAGCACTAAATTTGTAATCTCCCTTTTGAGAATTCAGAAATCAATTATGTAGGAATTCTAATTAATTAAATTGCAGCATTATTCCTATGAGGGTGGCAATTTCATATTTCAATCTCTTTAAAATGAAAATGGTGTTGTTGTTCCTGTTTCTTATGGTACTTAGACAAACCCGCTGTTATGAAGACAGCGATTTAAGCTGATAGGGGGTGAGTCTCTTGTTTTAGTAGCGCCAAATAGAGGCAAGAGTGCGACTTTCAGGCGTCACTCATTCGCTTGCACAACCCCTTTTTACAGGAGGACACATTCACACATCTCACAGATAGAGCAACCATGCCCAAATCGGGACTCGAACCCGGAACTCCCAGATCACGGGGAAGACGCCCTAACCCTATCTCAGGACGCCGGCATGAAAGTGGTTATTTTCTTAAAATGTTAACAGCTTCCAGAAGCATGTGTTGTTTGATATGTGTACAAAGGAACTAAAACAAACGTTTATCCAATCGATTTATAAAACGCTGACCTGCATAGCACAGAAATTGCTCTTATTACTTATTGTGGAATGGCAGCCTTCGAATGTAAACAAACTATGATACGAACGTTTTAAATTGCTTTGATAAACTGTTTTAGAGCTGCACTTAATTCAATGTTTTGCTTAACTAATCGATTCAGCAGAAAATTATTAATTAATTTAATAATTAGTTTATTTTTAAAAAATACAAACATAATACACCAATAAAATGCTTTGGAACAAAATGCCGGAAAAATTAATTTTAAAAATTTTTATTAAAAATCAAGTAAGTATTACATGCTATCTATATTTTTGAAAAACTAGACTTTTAAAAATTTTATGGCAATATAAAAGTGACCGTTAAATGATAAATAGAAATTATTTGGAGAGCGAATTAAATTTTTGAAATTTTTTCTTAATAAACAATCACTACCCAAGAATTAACTCCTTGGCTAATTATGTTGCTTTTATTCCGGCAGTCTACATTATAGAGGACTTTGAATGATTTTTTACATTACGCAATTTACAAAACAGTATGCCAGCCTAAAATAATTATCATGTTTAATATCAAAAGCAATTCCGACCCTCAAAGCATATGGTGTAGAAAAGGCAAATAATAAGCAATGCAATGTAACTAATTCAAAGCAGATTAATTCATATATCTATAAAGTAAATACCGCCTACAACATATTGCGAAAATAAAACATGTTTAGTTTCACAAACATTTATACAAAGTAAATCCATTTGAAAATCTGTTAAATATTCATTTCAAATTTATATATTAACAATAGACTTTGATATAATTAAATACATTAATATAAATTGTAGCATTATCATGTTATAAAAACTCATAATTTCATTCATTAAAGCATTTAATGGTTAGGTTTAAAAAATAGTTAGTAAAAAGTTAATGAATTGATGTTTTAGAGGCAAAGTAATAGCTGACAAACGAGAAGCACTCGTTTTCAGGAATCTTTAATGGAATAGAGATAAGGTTGCATTCCATCAAGATTCGCCATTTTCACGTATATATTGAAGTTTAAAGTTTTATCTTTGGTACGGCTTTGGAATTTTGGAGAGAGATTTCTGGTGCAGGTGTCATGCTCACCATCAGTATATAATTCGCAATTACGAAGTCTGTTCAAAGATGTAGTCCGTGGTAGTAAGATTATGTAGAAAATTTAAGATTAATCTAATTTATACCGAAAACGTTATTCTCGTGCTAGATTAACTATAATATATCAATGATACTATCAATACTAGCATTAGCTAGAATCCTCATATGTTGGATAAAAAGGGAACTAAATAACAACAAAACATCTATCTGTTTGACATCTGTCATGGAATAAACTTGCAGAATTCTCAACGGCATAAAAAAGAGAAACTTAAAAAAAAAAATAAAAAAAAAAAGATCGCATTCCCTATGGTATTAGAAAATTAAATTTTTCTTAGTCTATAAAATAAAGCGCGACATCTATAGGAGCTCTTTTTGTTAGAAACACTTTATTTATAAAATTCCACGCAGTCTGCATTTTCCCCCATTCATTTCTCAATCCAGTATTCAGCAAGCTTAAATCAAATTTTGAAAAGGGGGGAAAAAATAAACAAATTCCCATTTATCTTCACTCCTATTTTTAGAAGAAAGAAATTCCCCATCTTTCTCGACGCTAAAGCTCGTCGCCTGAGGACATGAATGAAATATCTGGACCAGGACGTTTTGGCAGGACTGCTAACTACGTCCTTTCAGTGCTTTGCAGCTATTGATCGGTGAAGAAGGGTTTTTCATTGATCACAGACAAAAGATCCCGCGGCCAGCCTTGTTTGGATGAAAAGTTTCGACCACGTACAGGAATTACGCTCTGTTTGAATATTCAGGAAGCGTTGGGAATACTCTTTGCCGTGCTATCCGTATATTCAGGACAGTCCATGAATTTTCAACTAAGGAAGTTAATCTGTTGTGGCGATGATCTGGTTTCTGAGAAGAGAAAGGTGATAAGAAAAAGGGACTTTCCCTTTTTTTTCTTTTTTATCTTAACTTACTCGGTAATTTCTGAGTCTACAGAATGAACTATCTAGTGATAAAAAAGGAATTACATAATTGGTTTTTAGAAAACAATTCTTTTTCTTTTCTTTTTCAGAAATTATAAAAGAAATACTACTACAATAAAGTCTAAAACTCTAATTGATTTTGCTCAAAAAACTAATAAGCGTAGGACAATTATTGTTATTTTTTAGATGACTTAATAGCTAACAAGCTTTAAGTCATTTAACAAGCCCTGAAGTTAACAAGCTTCATTCTGTAGCACCAATTTATTGTGACCTGAATGTGGAATATGATTTCGTGACAAGTACATTGTGGATCAAAAATTCCATAACATTCTCCTACGCTGGTGGAAACTAAATAAGTTGAGATTAAACTCCTTCCAGTAGAAATCCAAACAAAATGCCCCGGACACAGGGGGGATTCTAATCTCTAATTACAATTGGAAATTCAAAATAATCTTATTTTAACTTCAAAACTGGGTTTAAATCCATTTACGATAAACTTTATATAAGCCGCTGATTTATTGTTTCATATTTAATAAACATTTAATCTTTGATAGTGAAATAATGTTTTAATCGTTTGCATTTCATTATAATTTAATTTCTTAGATCGAAATTTGCCAATTGCATAATTTATGTTACACAATTATTTTTGCAAGGTGATTCGCATCGTGTTGTTGCTTTTGAATAAAAAATAAGCTGTGTGTATTTTTTTTCCTTGAAGGTGTGATACTTGTAGGTGTGACATCACACCTTCAACCTAAAATTCTGAATTCTGCTTCACGGCTTGAGCTTACACACAAATCAATAAATATAGCAACATTTATCGTACAGATTATTTCTTATGTAGTCCATATAATTTTTTAAATAAATCTATTCCCACCATCTATTAAAATTACACTAAATTAATTGAGCAATCGATGAATAATAAAGGGCTGGCAGAATTTTTGCGCATAAAGCATAGAATTTTGATAGTTGCATAATTAACCGATTAATTATGGATCTACTTGCCAATATGAGGAAATACACTAATCCCAGTCTTTGGAAGTTTGAATATTCATATGAAATTCACATCAAATCTAACAAAACAAGAAGAATTTACATAGTGCTTTTTATTTCATGTAAAAATCATTAGGAAAATACAGTTCGATTAAAGCACGAAATGTTATGCAATCTTTTTGATGGATTTATGCTCAAATTTGATAATTGGTGTCGCCTTCCAATTGGATTTGACGCAATTCTACATATTTGATTTGGTCAATGAACTGATAAAACTTTATTTCTCAACTGAGCATGATTTAACTTCTTTTTAAAGTAATTCTTTACCAAATGTTTTCTTTATTTACTGCAAAATTAATGACAATATTATTTTCTCTTCAGGAAACATCTCCTTCCTCTTAGCATAATTTTATTACCGTCACTGGCAATACGAGTGATTTGAAAGACCTATCGAATTTTAATTGTCGAATGCATCTGCTTGCCTTAGAAATTTTATTTATTTTACAGCTGTTAGAAAATTATTTTTATATCTGTTTCCGTGTTTCTGATAATGAAGCGACGGACTGTTCCGCAAAACCAATCTGCTTCGTCTTATCTGATACAAGGTTTTTTTTATTGTGATATTAAGAAGTTCTTTGTTTGCCCCCTTTTCTCTACTTGGCAGGAAAGATGGGACTTGCAAATGCACAATAAATTAGTTTCTGCGCAACCTACCGTTATGACCCTGTGAAATGATAAATTATCGTTGCGTTTCTTGATTGCACAATAATTCATTAATTTAGTGAAGATTGTGGTCTGGGTGAAATGACTTGAAGACACATGTTGTCTTTTCTGGGGTTTATTGGTAACATCAACAACAAAAGGTACATGAAAACGCCATAGTGTAGAAGGCCAAGAGAACTACACATAAAACTCTCTCTGGAGAGCCGAGATAACACTCCCCCTAGTACAGGAGTTCAGTTCGCTTCTGCTAGAAAAAAAAATATACTAAACAATAACAGGAGGACCACGTGACACATGATTGGCAGCTAGTTCCGCCCAGGGAGATCACGTGGTTAACTGAATTCTTAACAGACCCATCATTTCTATACGAGAATTCGATGTCAAATTAAGTTACTTCTGTCTCGGACACACTCGCCTTACCCACAGGAATCTCATTTTTGATGACAGGATACCAATGTGTCCCATTTGTCATGTTGCATCTATGATTCACGATGCATCTATGATTTGCCATGTTGCAATATGCATTCTGATTGGTTACCCTTCTTTTAAATCTCATCGTGACCAGTATTTCCATTCATCGTCTCTAACTTTACAAGACATGGTGGATGAAAAATAGCATCCAAATATTTTTAACTTTCTAAAAGCTATTCCCTTTTTCATTTGCATTTATCATCTCTTAACTTCTTATTTACTGTTTGTTCCTTTTGAGCTATAATATCTCTCATTTGCTTTTTAATCGTATTTTACAGGTATCACTGGTTTAAAATTCTTACTTATATCATGCGGCGCCAGTCATATGTTTTAGATGTAACATGTATTTGGCGCAGTTTAGCCAAAGTTAATTGTTACGCAAAAAAAAAAAAAAATACCAAACAAACAATCTCAACTGCCTTATCTCTAAAGAATTGGAGAAACCAAGGAATTTATCCTTTTTGCTTAATATAACAACACTAAAACTTCAAAGATAATCTCATAGAAATACTTCATTTGCCAAACCATTCAATACTACTTTAGTGAACAAAGTCCGTGCGATTATGATTTCTATCCATTCATGATCATTTCTTATAATTTTTTAAATCTTTAAAAACATGATTGCGGTCTTCGGTGATCAGTTTTTCGCATATCATCTGTATATTTAAAATAAATTCTGAAACAAAAATGGCATTCCCACAAACACTTGACAGATTTTTATTTCGCTGGATTTATTTTCATATCAAATCAATACTACAAATGTTCATACAAATTTTATATCAAAACAGTATTGCACTTCTTTCAACTGTTGCCCATTTACGCGAGATATTTGAAACGTATTATTTCACTCTACGTCATTCTCTGCAGAGAAACATCTTGATAAATCACATCCAATAAATAATCCAATACAACGATTTTGCTATTTCTTAGTTCGTAGGAAAACTCACGACCTCTTGATATCAAGGGTCACCCAACCTTTCTAGCTTTATTTTTGAGATATATTAAAAGATGAATCCTCCTGGCTCAACAATTGGTCCGATTTCGCCAAATTTCATCGCAACAAATTTCGCTACTTTGGAAGAATAACTAAATAATCTAAATGTTCTATTATGCAGTTATAGTTTGCAATAATCCTACCTTCTGTTTTGATAAGATATATTTTATCAATATTCGTCGACATAATTGTATGATTGTGATTAAAACTAGTCGCCGAAGGCGATTCGTATTAATAAGAATAATTGGTCATATCGATATTTAATATAATGCTTTATTTATACTTTGTCATATATTCTGCGAATTTCTTGTCAGTTTGATTCAAAACTTTGCATTTTATAAGCAATGAATTTGCGGAAAATTTAGTATATTCTTTAAAATTTTATATATTTTCCCTAATATATATAATATATTTATCAAAATAGACAAAATATTAACAAAACAAGCAAATAAAATCGTTGTTAAATTAATATCTACTTTCTGTGCAATCAACACGTGATATCTTCACCTTCTGTCTAACCTCCATTAAATGCCTCGTGAACTCTTTAAATGCCTCGTGATTAATCATCACAATAAATTACAAGTAAAAGTACATATAATATTCGATTTTAGCTTAAAGATAACATACCCAGCCTTGCTGGAGTAATTTTGAAAAATTCCTAAATTTGTAAATATCTAGATACTTTTTTAAATAATGTAGATGTTCCGTCTCACAATGGACAACAGGAGATACCTTTCTTCCTCTTCAGAGTGCCATCTTGACATGTGGGCTTGGCATGATATATAGATCAAGTGGGATTAGAACATCACATGTGTTTTTAATGAAAATGAATGACTAACTTATCGTTATCTTTTTAAATCCACAAAATACTCTCGTAGAAAACGTTACATAGATGTGTACCCGACTTTCGATAACAGTTTTAACATCCTTTTAAAATTATTAACAGTAAAATGCTTTTATATTATTTATGTATCCTATATGATTCAAATCTTTTTTTCAGATGGTTAAAAATTTGTGACAGAAAAAATCTCTGCTAAAATTGAACAATTATTATGTCAAGCTTCATGGATCGTTAGAAATTTGACTCGAATAAATTTGCCAAATAAAAAAGGATAAAAAATACTAGATGCATCAAATTTTCTAATCACTTTTACGGATTATGTCACATGTGCTAACAATATTACATTTGTTTTAAGTAGTACACTATTTTCTTGCATCTCCTGCATGTATTTATTTACTTTGAGAAAGACATTTTATATCTACAAGCATAGAATTTGACTTTTGTGGTTTCTGTTTAAACAATAATTGTTCTAAAATTTTTATCTATTTTACATCCCTGCTTTCGTTCTATTATACTTCCCCCATACGTTGAAAATCGTGATGAAGTTATAAAAAAATTGCAATCATGATATTTACAAATACAGAAATATTATTCCTAAAATATATCATATCTGTGAACATAAGTTCCCCTCTATCAAATTTTATTTTAATGTTAATGTAATTCAACGGAATAAACAAGCTGAAAGTCATTGTTTTTGAATTAAATCGTAAATAATGTGGTTGCCTATGAAACGTTGCAATCTCAAGTGAAATACTTTGGTTAATCACAATGTATCTGATTGACTATACTTCCTGAAATATACTCCTGACACGCAAGTGAACTCACGCTTCTGGTTTCTACAATTCACTTTTCAATGAACTAGTTCCCCTAATTCCTACTTTGCACGCGATTCCTTGCTGGGATTATACTGTACGTCTCTAAGAATCAAAACTGACAGTTACAACTACAGTTAAAAATATATCACTGGATGAAAAACAAGACCATCATAGAAGTCGAAACTTGCGAGCATTTATAACATTTGTTTGACAACTAAATGGGAACATTTATATCGGTTGTCATTATGATTTCTTTATATAAAATGAAACAAAAGTGGAGAAATCTTATAATTTTAAACGATCAATTCTTGCATATATATATGGCTTTAATTTTATGTCATTAAATTTTTTTAGGAATAGCAATCTCTAGATCTTGTTTATCCAGTTTCTGATGGTAATAGTCAGTATTTTTAATCTCTGAGCTGTTCATAATCCATTTTCTTTCTCGTCTTATATCTAAAGCAAAAATGCATATAAGTGTTTTAAAACACATTTATAGGAATTTTCACCTAAGAAGTCAAGTTTGTCTTCTTCAGAGAAGTACAGAAATTTGAGACAGCAAATCTAAAGCTATCTCACGCATTTATCACCCAAAACACCTATGCTGTGATAAAGCAACTATTCAATTCAGAAATAAACGATATGAAAATTAACTATATAAAATTTCCTGAATCTATATAATAAAATATACCTTGTATTTAGAGAGCGCTAATGCTGTAACAACTAAAACACAAAGCTTAACCAAGATAGAATTAAAATAAGTTTACATTCAAAATTCAAAAAGAAAGATAAAATGAATCCGGCCCGAAGACTTTTTCAAGGGTCATCCTCAGGCAAGGATTCAAACCAGGGATTTTTTCTGTGAAGGGTCTGACTCTCGTCCAACCAACTGACCCCACGTGACCCGAAAATCCCAGAAAATGGAGGTTTTTGGAGACAAAATTAGTATCACAAGAATAAAATCATTTTCAAAAAACAATCCAGATAAAAACACAGCAAATCACGCCACATATTTTAGCAACAAACGATCTCATTAAAAACTTAACTATTAACGAATTCCCCAAAAACTTTTGCAATATAGAGGTTTTGATAAGAGAGGGACTGTCTGATTTCTGACTTCTCCGGTTTGTTGGCTTTGAGTTGTGGCTCGGCAAATGGCGCTTCAACTTTGATGACGTTACATTTTAGGAATTTAATGAAGAATTAAGAATCGGACCAGAAAAGTCTTCTTTTCCTGAAGGAATGTAAATTCTTCCAAATTCATAATTTATGGAATTCCTCATCTTCTAAGTGACCTCAAGAGCTGAAATGTGCCTAAGATTTTGAAGGAGATATTTCAGTTACTTTATGTACCACATTAAATTATTTTTTCTAACGATATCTTCCTTACAATTAGAAATATACATTCTTAAGATATTTACTCTAACAGAATGCGGCATTTAAAAAACACTATTTCTACTTTTCAACTCTCAACCCATAGCTTTTTGAGAATCCTCACACTAATAACAATACGCACATTCCTCACTGACGGTGGAGCTGGAAGATTCTTTGCGATAGCAATCTACGTCAAGGGTCGCTGGTCATAAACATTGGAAAGGTATTCCCTTCCAGATTGAAAGGACAGCGGCTTGAC
This sequence comes from Argiope aurantia, assembly GCA_026543865.1. Taxonomy (NCBI): domain Eukaryota; kingdom Metazoa; phylum Arthropoda; class Arachnida; order Araneae; family Araneidae; genus Argiope; species Argiope aurantia. The sequence continues at coordinate 87,268 of JAPMOR010029427.1, forward strand.
ATTTGTGGTTCAATAGACATCAATTAACTTCTCTCCTGTTATTTACCCAGATAGGGATTACGTAATTGGCCGTATTTCTCTTCTCGTCGAAATGGATCTAGGTATTGCGTCATTTACAACACCTTACATTTCCCATTTGAAATGCAGCGTAAATGCTATTTAAAGCAATTAAAGCACTGCTCTTCTTCTTTATGAAAGGGAATTCTAGTATTTACTAATAATATTTAATATTCTTTACATTTATATGTGAGATAATTGTGATTGTTACAAAACACACACATGAATTTTTGAAATTTTCACATTAGAAATTGAAAGAGATTTATATTTCAAATATATCCAGCTTTAAATTAATAGAAGATTTAAGAGACTGAAATGTTCGTGCATAGTTGTTTAAAAATTCAAATAACTCATTTAAACTTGAAATTTACTTAATTTTGTAGAATTCAAATACGAACCAAGGTTACAGAGTGCATTTAACTTTTGATTTAAAATATTAAAAAAAATTATATTTTTTCTGAAAACTGTTCCACCTAATGACCCAAAGTTTGCAAGCGATATTCCGGCACACGAAACAATCACAGATACTTCAGCAACATTGTTTTTGGTTTGACTCGTTGGATTGACACAGAATTTAGGAAATACAAGATAGTTTCTGATGAAAAAATAATATCTCCCCTCTCCCTATTTTTATTATAACGATCCAAATTGGCTGCTTTACATTTTACATTTTTTTAATAATGTAGCCGTTATTTAAATTCATAATAATCCTGATAGTGTATTGTCTTAAATAAAAATTCACTTGTTTAACATATTTACTCTGAAATAGACACAATATGACGATATAAGAAGTCATTAATAACATAATTCAGAATTATTAGGTTATGCATCAGAGCCACCATATTTCACTCATTTTTACATTAGAAGTTTTTTAGGTTCTCAGACAAAGCAAATTGATAAAGGGATTCGGAATTCCTATCTTTGAAATCGAAAGGAATGCTCTATTCTTTCAGTTCCTAAGAAAAATAATAAAATTATTATATGAAATCTGATCAGTATCATTCTAAAACACATGATTTCAATTACTACAGCTATCACATTGTTTGTAATTGCGACATTTTCAACATAGCAGACAAGATATTTGGAAATGTGCTTCAATTATATCTAACAAAAGAACATTAACAAAAGAAGATTCGAGTTGAGTAGGAATTTTTTATATGTCCTCAAACACATTTTTTGCGACTAATTTATTACAAATAATCTTTGTTTATAGTTACATCGATATAATTATAATTTTTCTATGCTGTACTATTAAAACTATAATTTTAAACATTGCAGACTATCTGCTATAAATAGATTTTATGAAGTATAATTTTCATCGTATTTAGCCGTCAAAACTTTCAATTATTATGATCCAGCGACTTTAAACTCAGCGAATTCTTCACGCACTTTTAAAAGACTTTTCGTGTAGAAAGAAGTTTATATAATGTTTTAAAGTTGATGCACCGAGATTTATTTATACATTATATAAAATGAAGTCTCCTGAAAGCGTCTGTATGTTTGAAAAAGAAAAACTCTAGAAATACTTAAATGATATCGGAGATATTTGCACCATTTTGTAGGGCTTTTATTGGGCAAAGTTTTAGTATATTGAAGTCATATCAAAATAAAAAAAGGAGGTTTATAATTGCGATTTTAATTATTTTTTTACTACGATTATTCGTGCATACGTAAAACAGCAGTATCTATGCTTTGCACTTATCCGCGCATGTAAGAAAACCTCCAATTGTGCATGCACAAATAAAAAGAGTTGTTGCATGCATATGCGATACATTTCTTTGTTTATGTATGGTTTTAAAAGGGATTCAAAACTCATTATACCCAAAATAAGGAAATCCAGCCTTGGCCGGGTCACATTAAATCCAAAACGCTTCGTTTGTTGTGCGATAATGAAAATGCAGAGGGAAGAAACGTTCGGTTAGTGAATATCAGAGAAAGAATGTTCACACTTAGAGAAAGGCGAGTCTTCTGTTGAGCGTAAGTAATCGTCTCTCTTAAAATCACACGCTGGTGTGGTGTGGTGGGGAGAGGGGGTGCCAGCTCAGGTGTCGTCCTCGTCATCTGACCGCGGTTCAAAATGACGAGGTCCGTCCTAAAATAGCCCAAGTGTTGCTTCAAACGGGACATTAATATAACTAAACCAAACTAAACTCTTAAAATCACACTGCAATTGAATTACAGAGGTAGAATGAATCTCATGAGGAGCGAAATGATCGCCCAGCCAATATAGTCTACAAGGAAATATTAAGAAGCAAGCTAAATTTTATTTTCCTATCAAGTTATACAGAGTTGATAAACAAGTGTGGAACAGTGGATGCAATGACTTATTTGTATATTTTTAAATTTTAAAATAGCTTTACAATCGCATATTTTTAGTGAATTGTTTTGTCTATGAACATATCATATTTTTACCTTTTTAACAGTCTAAATATTTCTGAATGTGTGATATAAATAATTGTTTTGTAATTATTTGTGATGATTTCTAAATATATTTTTGTTTGTTTGATGTTGTATGACATGACCTTTTCATATCGGATGGAAGCTAGACTTAAGTTTAAAGCTAATTTTTCCTCTTGGATGTTATGCCACGGGCAACGCTGTGTGGGTTACTGCCGATAATCAATAATTTTATCTTTGAAATCGAATTTCTAATTGATAGAATACATTTAATAGCACTTTTAATAGAATAAAAGAAACTCGTAATTAATGGAAATCTTAATTGATAAGATTCACGCGTTCAGTACATTAATCAAATTAATGTTCTTAAATCTTGTTTTCTAAAGAAAATATCGCATTATTATTTCCTCAGAGATTTAAGCGAAATAAAGGACTTCTCGAAACTGAACAACAATCTGAAGTGATTTAATTATCCCCAATTAAGAGCAGACGAATTTACTCTAGAATAATGGAAAAGAGCTACATTTTTATCTAATTAGCTCATTGCAGTCTAGACGGGGTTCTCAAATTCTAATGGCTGTACTTTATGCAGTATAAAGAGAACGGTAGCGTGGCATTCATTACTTAACTCGCCTTACATAATTTATGCCAAACGATTAAGCTGTTAATATCAAATCATTTTAATTCTTCGTTACATGTGAAAACGTTCGAATGCATATGAAGACTGTTCGAAAACTTATTTATGTTCTAATTAATTAGGTAAAAAAAATATGCAGAGCTTAAAATAATCTTGCATAAAATAACCTTGTTTTTTAACTTCTCGTAAAAGAAACACACAAAGTGATAATATTGTAACCATCCAAAAATTCGAACTCGAGACTTAGACGAATTTCCACTTTTTAGACCTACTTGAAATCGAAATACATACTTTTGGAATTATGTCTGTCTGTCTGTCTGTCAACACGATTACTCAAAACCGCTTTGATCTAGAGTCTAGATCAAAGCGGAATATGGAGATTTGTAGATTCTCTATTTGGAGATTCTCATCCAATTTTAAACAAAATAAATTGAGAGAAAATATGTCTATGCAGCTGTCCATGTATAAATGAACACGATAACTACAAAACGAAAAGTGCTAGATAGATAAAATTGCTTCTATAAAACCGCATTGCGGAGCTAGAGCCACGGAATTTGGTACAAATTAACTTTGAAGAACGGAAATGTGTACGTAGAAATATTTTTTAATGTAAATTTTCAATTAATCAAAGTTTGAACGTACTTTTGGCGTTTTTCCTTGACTTCTTCGACAAATAATATTGGAAGAAAAAAAAAATGAATTTTGTACCATTTGAATATTTAAAAGGATTATATTTTCTATAATATATCAATTCAATTGGCGAATTTTTTTATAAATATATTTTAAAGTTTATTTTCCAACAATAATTTTCATTGTTGTAATGAAATTCGAATCTTTTTCAATGTTTCAACAGATAATTTACCCTGAACATTTTTTTTCCGTATCGATAACCAAAGTATGAAGAATAATCTCTTTTAATAATATTTTGAATATTTTTTTAATTTGTGATAATTACAAATAAGATTTTATTTCTTTGATAAGATTACTTTTTTCTATAATTTTTACAATTCTATACACTCCTGCTCTTTTCAGTACAATATTTGACCGTATAAAAATATAAGATTTTATTTAAATTTGAAACTTCACTGTCTTATTCCAATACATATTTTTTTATTGTTTCAATAATTGAAAATTCCATTAATCTAGATGACAAAATTTAAAATTATGAATTAATATTTGTTTTTACGCAAAAAGGAAAAAAAAAACTATTTCAATGCCAAATTATTTCACATATATCGTTCACTTATGTGCATATAATTTACAAACATATTTCAATTCAACAAACATATTATTCTAGTTTAAAATTAAATCATTACTCATTTCAGATTAAAATTCAAATTTTAGATGAGATACTAGTTAAGATAGAACTATCAAAAGCATAGCGAAAGACTATTGAAAGCAGTGTAACAGTAGCAAATTTCATGTCTGTCAAAATTTGAAATTTAAAAATACTTTGAACCATAAAGATTAAGTTGCGAAAATGAAGTTGCAATGATCTTAACTTGACTGTGAACAAAGGCGGCAAGTAATAAATATTATGTAATTTGCAGATAAGTATAACAGTAAACGTTTATTGTGTATGAGGAACAACAGAATAAAATTGCATAGAAGTGTGTATGAAAAGTATATATCTCAGTGAGAAAAATATGTTGCCCTTTACCCCATCAACTCGATTAATGGTTTACAAAGAATTGTTTTCGTTAACTTTTTCTCAGTACCGAATTGAAATGCCGCCAACTAACCCGACTATGCTGCCAAATCACTGTTAACAACAAATCTGCTGTTGATACTATTAAGCTTGGCTCTATCATAAACAAGCGTGCTAAAAGTACCTCTAGTTAGCAGCCAAATTTATCAACTCTCAGTGTGAACCTTTCAAGAGTTTACTTCATGAAGAAAGGTAAATTTCTTATGAGAATTATTCAAGGGCTTTAAATAATAAGAAAATCCAACTTCAAATCTTACTAGATTATCCTAGATTAAATAAAGTTCGTCACGTGAAGCTCCTTTCCGACAAGAAACTCACTTGTAGGTTTTTGAATTAAAATACCAAAATACCTTTTTCCTGATTTAGAGTTCAAAATAAAATCATTTTACTTAAATATAAGATAACATACATGATCCTCTTAACTTAAATCTCTTAATTTAATTACATTTGATTTAATATTAAATCGAATATAATCGCATATTTAGAATGAATAACCCCTATATTTATTTGATCTTTTAATTAATCATTTTAGATTGCTAATTAATTGTGCTACTAATTCTTTCAAATAATATTGTTATATCTTATCTTTTTCGAATGTCAATGTTTTCCAAATAATTAAAAAATATACATTCAGTTTCTACATAATTTAATAATTCTATAATTAATTTGCAGATACAAATAAAAACAGATCATTTTTTGGAAATCAATCGCTCATAATTATTATTTTAAATTGTAATATTTTGTGTTTAATAATGATTACAAACATTATTCATTCTGATTTATTAAACTGAGCTCCTCAAATTACTAGTTAATCAACCTTTTTTTAAGCACCCTTTTTTGTGTTACGACGAATTTCAGTTTTAAATAAATAGAACAGATTTTGCGCATTGCAGTAAACAAGGCTGGTACTATTCCAAGATACATTTTTAAATACATCCAAAATAAATTTCGATGACAAACTAATCCATATTGCATAAAGAAAAAAATCGGTGTACCAGTTGTCTCGCCACTGAATAAAACCAGACGCAACAATAAAGGAAACACAATGC
>JAPMOR010029427.1:93125-139891 GCA_026543865.1 Argiope aurantia
GTTTCTAAAATTCCAGTTATGTGGCAAATTCCATTTTCAGTTGATGAAAAAAGGTATCCAAAATGCACACTTGTTCACTGTAGTAGGAAGTACAAAGTTCTCACGTGTAGCACTTTGAAAATCAAAAAAGAAAAAAAAAATATGTATACTCGCTACGTTTCCAGTCTTAACAAATTCAAAAATTTTTACGAAGTAAAAGGGATGCCACCATTATTCGTGATTATGTGAGAAAGTTTCGCATTAACCACTTCCGCTGATTTAACAATCGTAGGAAAAGAAAATCCAATTATAATTATTTATAATATTTCAATATGAAAAGCTGTATAATAAATATTTAAACTGTAAAATCATAGAAACCTAAGTAAATTTGTTTGGAGTTAAGTTATAATTGAATTTTAAAAGGAACAGGGTTTTTTTTTAAGTTGGAAAGAGGTTATGCAATTTAACGAATGGATTTTTTTGAAATGTCGAACTTGTTACGCCCATTTTAGAATGATATGCATATAGAAAAATGAACTCCTTCCGTGAATTCGAATTTGAATTTCATTTCGATTTTTTTTTTTTTTTTTGTATGACAAAATATTAAACTGGTATCCCATTCGGATGACCGTTCAAAATTCAAATAAGCGTTTAAATTCCAGGAGCTGCACTTGAAAGGCAGAATATTTTCCGAGATGCATAATCATCGCCCGACTTAAACGCCGCCGGAGGGATATTGAGGAGGAAAGCAATTATCTCACAGAAAAGCCCCTCTAGGGGAAAATTCTGTGCTTTTCATTTATTTTTTCATGCGCAGTTCCTTCTGGCTAGAATTTTAGGCAGTTTTTTAAATCTTTTGGTTGAAGAAGTGGGATTTTATTATAATTATTCAGGTTTGACGTCGAGTCAACTCAAATAACTTTTTATGTTTTCGTTATTTTTTAGAGCTATAAAACTTGTATTTATGCGTATTACTTGTAAACGCTTATGGTTTTTTCGGTTCGGCATAAATTGGTATTTGCGGTGAGTGACACGTTAAAGAAGCGTAAATTACTTTCGCTGCAGGAAGGTTGTGCGATGAAAAAAAAAAAAAAAATACAATATTGAAACCTTTGTCGCAACCTCGTATATTGTATTGAAATATACTAAAGGGGCACAAATAAAACAAGAAAAGAGAAAGAAATAAAAGGAAATATTGCGAACATGCCATTTATGATGATGGTTATTCGCTAATGGTTATTCAAAATTACGCTACAATATTTTACACTATATACAGGGTAGTTATAATTAAACTTCTCCTATAAACAGCATCATACAATGCAAACGGGTGAACGGATTGCAACGAAATTTGGTATATAATCTAAACACGAGATGCGCTCAAGGAATTTCGGGAAAAAAATTTAGTTCCAAAATATCCGCTCGAGGGCACATTTTCTGGTGAAACACTAAATTTAACTCAATAAGCGACCAAAGCGGAATACAGAAACAATATTAACATTTATTGATTAGTTTCTGATCACCTTGTCATCGAACCACATTAAGTAAAGATAGGGAAAAAACAGCTGTACTCTGTTTGAGAAAAAGGAAGTTCAATTTGTGGAAACAAGAACAGATGGGGACGAAATTGCACAAGGGGAGCAGTTGTTAATCGTGTCCAGGACGAAGTAGGGAAAGGTGCTCCATGTGGTCCCCTCATTCACCTGCAAAATTTCAAGTCGATGGACAGTGTGTTCAACAGCGGATCGTAACTGATCAGTTGTGATGCTTTGCACATAAAGCGTTATGAAAGTTCTTTAAATCATTCAATGTCGCAACACCGTCTCAACAAGATACCTTCAAGACATAAAACAAAATGTAAAAAGTGACTGCAAACGTTCCTTACCCTAATCTGTTTTGCAAAAACCTTCCTCTTCTTCGTAAGCATGCGAATCTCGACATTTTTTTCCTAGAATTGACAGCTTTTTCATATTTTACATTTTATTATTCATAAGTCTTGTTCTGGGTTGTTAATATTGTTTCTGTATTCCCTTTTGGGTGTTTATTGTGTAAAAGTATTTCCGGAAAAGGTGCCCTCTGGTGGACATTTTGGAACTAAAAGGTTTTTTTTCGAAATTCCGTGAGAGCATCTCCTGTATAGTCTATATACCAAATTTCGCTGCAATCCGTTTCGGTTGTAAGATTGTGTTTATAGGGGGAGTTTTATTATAACCACCCTGTATATCAAGAAATAAAAATAAACTATGATAACACTAATTATTGCCTTATTTCATAACTTATTCTTCAAATATTCTATTCATATTATTGCATTCATTTCTTTTCATTTATTTTAAAGATTTTAAAATAAATGAAAAGAATAATTAATTGATTATTTTAAATTTTTCTTTGCCCCCTCCCTTAAGAAACCCTGTCGCGGCTTAATTTATATAATAATGGAGGGAATTTTTTTTTGTAAGAGAAATAATTGATATTTTTCCCACTCCCTTTTCATACATCTCAAACTACATTAAGAACTTCATTGCTCTCTTCTGACTCTAAATGAACTAAATTCCGCTGGCGCCAGACACTTCTGCTAACTTTGCAGGAATGTGAGCAAAAGCTATTGGATTGATTTTAATTTATTTTATTCTTTTTATGGGAATTTCATATAATACAGGATGTCCCTTTAAACCGCCGCCCAATATTTATAAAGTACTAGAAATAAATTAGAAAATTCTCTAAATAACAATAACAAATATATATTATATTTTTGGATGACTAAAAAAACCTAGAAAGTCTAAATTTTTATTCATTTTAAAAATTTCAGTCATTCTTAGTTAAATATTCTTGTCACCCTAACATTCTAAATAAAATAAAAGGCCCTAGTATTTTGTGATCAAAACTGATCGAGTTATGAATGATTTTAGATCATTTTAATTAACTTAAATACTTCATCGAAAAAGCGTTTGCTTAACAAAAAATTATGAAATTCAAAGCTTTACAACTTAGTCAGTTTGATACACAGAAGGAAAGATATTAATGTGTCAAGAATATCTTAATATTCTTATCTTATCTTATCTGAAGGATAACTAATGTGTTCAAAAATATCTTTCATTAACGAAATTAAATGAAATAAATTAAATTAATGAAAGACTGATTAATTGACTTGTTAGTATTAAGCTCCGTTTTGAACATACAAAGGAATTACTGAAATTAACCTAGTCAATTAGATTAGAGTCAGTAAGGAGAGAGATACATAATCCGGCACTCCTGGGCTGAAATTTTTGCACCATCCGAAAGAGAAAATTAATAAAAATTGGAACACAACACTAAGTGGAACCTGAAAAGAATATTCCTAATAGTTTTATCGTTTGGCTAGAAGTGGAGAATGAATTTTTGGTATAACCAGATCGAACGGTCTATCAGAAACCTTCTCTCGTACTCTCCAATTGAGGTCTTATTTCCTTCCTCCACATGAAATTTTGAACCTTCGGTAAGGATCCGAATTCCTTGCATGGCATTGGTGAACGATAGTTACGAAATACAGATCTTTGGCATGAATGTGGCATTTTTGCTGAATCTATCGCGATGTGTATTTTAGACACTTTGTGGCCGGAAATTGATAGTAAATTTTGATGCAAAATTACAGCTGTAGTCACAAGTTAACATATTCAATTTCAAAAATTCATCGCGTTTATGAGTTATTGTGTTTTACATGCTTGTAAAATTGCAGATTGTTAGACGGTAAATCGTTTGGCAAATTTGGCTCAAAATTTGATAAGCATCAATACTTCAGACTCCGCATCTGTGTAACCAAATTTTGTCTACTTAGATCTTTGCATTTCATAATTATTCAGTTTACTTGTACTCAAACAGCCAGCCAGCCAGATTTACTATGAATGGATTTTGTTCATAATTTGATAGTAACCTACAAATTTGGTTGTAATTGCAAGTCTATTTGAATTACCGTTATCACAGACAGACATAACGAAAAAAAAAGATGTTTTTTTTTTCGAACTTAACTGATGTCTGAAACATATAGATCCGTCGAATTTCGAATTCTAATTTGTTAACAATTATAATACTTCCCCTGTACTTCATATATGAAAAAAAAATAATAAAAAAAGTATCACAAAAGTATCACAAATTGTGTGATTTTAAAAATGTGCTTTATCGATTCAATTTATGAGATGGAATAGTTGGTTATGGACGACGTAATAGATGCCATGGTTAAGCGTATATTCAGGAATCTATCTGTCCGAATCGGGCCATTGCGCTCTATTCTCAGTTTTGAGATTATAAGATCATGAGTTCGATGCCCGATTCCATTGAATATTTATGATACATGTGAGCCTGGCGCATCTTAAAACTGTAATCTTAATATGCCATTATGTTCGCTTAAAGAGAAAATTTCATGAATGAACTCTGATTTAAGTACCGCCCTCATCATCTGAACACATTCATAATTAATATAAAATTTCTCTTCCCCTGTTAGAAAATGAATCTTAATATAATTATATTCCCGTGAGAGGTGATGGCATTTGCTCTCTCCTCCTGCAAAATGCGTTGTAAATTTCAAAATTAAATTGGAAATGCATACTTGTCATGTATCCTAGATAGACTTTCTGCTATTAAGTATTAATGGACACTACTCGATCACAAGAGATTTAAAATTCTTTTTCCGAATTTTTTTCCCCTTGATCTAACTTTAAGATAATTTTTTTGTTTACCAGCTTATGGGACTTAAAAAAATTAATCTTAATTTCTAGTCATAAAAACCATTAAGTATTAGCTAATGCAATAATTTTAAATATTATGTCCCCCAAAATGACAAAATATTACTAAGTGCCCCATTTAACTTAATAAATAATGCCAACCCTCATAAAAGTACTTAAGATTAAGACAAATTTTCCGCTCTATTACGGAGCAATTTAGTGAAATGGACGTCCATATTAGTTAAGACATACGACACGGTGGCGACCTATTGATTGGAAAAAAATGGTCTCTAATGTCTTAGTTTTTGATGTAAGGAGGGAAAGAAACGGAAACCGCAATGACTCCTATTTTCGAGAATCAACCCCAAGACTCGGAATCTCAGAAAAGGTCACGTTCCACCAACCCTCCCTCTGATCCCTCGTGTCGACCAATGGGAAGAGCCGACTGACTCCCCTCCCCTCTCCATGTCATTGAAGCGACTCTATCCCTATTCTAGGACAAAAATTGTTGGAAAGATTTTACGTGGTGCCGTTAAAAAGATATAAAAGTAAAGATTTCAAAAGCAAAAGCTGAAGAACTGGGAACTATCCTTAATTCCTTCCCCTAGTGTAATCTCCAGGGCCCTATAAAAAAAAGTCGCCGGAAAATAAAATAATGCTTAGGCCCGTTGTACTAGCAGTAATTGTGTTTAGAAACGAAATGTTTTTAATTATAAAATGTGCTTTCTTTTGGATTTTATATAATTTTCATGGTATTTTCCAGTTAAACATTATTACATTCTCGTACACGTACTATAGAGAAAGTATAATAATTATAAAAAAAAAATAAAAAAAAAAACCCTCGAAATTTTGACGAATCATCACATTTTAGACTCCTTGACTTCGAAAAACACATTTTTGGAAAATGTCTGTCTGTGATAAAGATACTTCAAAAGCGCTTTGAGTTAGACTGTTGAAATTTGGCATACGGTCTTTACATAAAATTGGAAGATTTCTACCAAATTTTGTGTAAAATCCAAGTCTGTCCGGTTGTCCGAATAAATGATAACTACAAAACTAAGAGAACTGGATCGATAAGATTCGGTACCCAGATTTAACATTTATAGTGTATACACCTATCAAAGTTTGAGCCAAACCCAACGACCGGTTGATCGTCTGTCGGTCTGTAGAAACAGGTTAATGCGATAATTCAAAATAGCAATAATTAAAATATATCAGATTAGGTATGGGAGTTTGTGACTGCAATTACAATTTTGAGTCGAATCCTAATTTCAATCGATTGAGAAAAATGTGTCTAAAGTACAAAATCGATTTTCGGGTACTATTAACCTCACGCCAGGAATTAGGTGCCAAATGACTCGCTCAGAATTCCGCGATAAATTGAATAAAAAGGCTTAATTTACGCTAAAAGTTAATATTTCGTAACTGCTGTTTCTCTAATATCATGGACTTCTTTTAATTTTTGTAGTTGCCATGTCCCCTTGCACTTAAACAGGCAGACATACTTCATGCGAATGAATTCAAAGATTGACTTTATAGGTGATTAAAGGATTAATGTGTAAAAATGTTCTTTTTTTAAAAAAAAATTTTAAAAAAACCTTGTTATTTAATGCGACTGGAAAACTTGACTTTAATAGCATTTTTCTACTACAAATTACTGCCTGCATAAATTAAAAATGATATAAGCTATGAAATAAACGAGGATCGAAAATTCTGCTTCAAGGTGAATTTCCAAAGTAAGCAGTGTCATTTTAACATTGACAAAAGCTGATGATTGAAGGTTTGGATGGATGAGTTTGAATGTAATCATGACATTACAAACATTGTTACTGTATGTGTATCTATTTAAACTTTAAAAAAGAAGATTGTTAAATATAAAGGAAAAAATTCTGTGAAAATGAAATTGACATAATTAAAAAGATAATATTTTGGGTTTTAAGATAACGCAATTTTTTTTTTTTTTTGCCGGATAATAGTTTTAGAAGATATGAATATCCTATTCCTTGAGGAAGTCATATCAATTTCCTCTCTAGCGACGACTTAATCTAATTTCAAGCTCGATTAAATGTTTTCCTTAATATCTATCACTATCTTTTCTTTACATCTTTCTTCTGATTGAATGTTTTGTTGATGTTATGAACCCTATCCCGAGCATTTCTGAAAATATTTTGTTATTTCAGTAATTAGATGTGTGATACGTTAAATTAAGTGCATCTGTAAAATTATTAGTACAGCGATTTATTTACGTTTGACTGTTGTTATTCAACAATAAATAATAAGACTGGTTTCTGTACCATGTGCGTTAGCATTATGTAAGTATATATTGGATATACCCTTATTTAAATTCCCTTTCACACATGTTTCTCATCAACTTAATGAAATGTATCTTCTCATGTGTTTCTCGGATTGCGAAATGTTTGAAAGTTGGAAATTCGCCAAAATCTCGAATTGAAATTCTTTGTCGATTATAGTACTTTTTCATTGTGTACTTCGAACACAAGAAAATAAAAATCACTGATAAAGCAATTGATGAGATTTATTAATTAAATCTTCCCCATGTATGCGGCAGATATCGAAGTTTGTGACCGCATTGCATTTGTGTATTTAAAGTATCTTACTAATAATAAAGACACGATGTGCATCGTTTTTAATTGAAATGAAATTGGAATACCACTCTGTACGAAACTACTGGATTAAATATGAAAAAAAATATCATATCCATCAGTTTGTACATAGGTAACAGAAATTTATGGAAACATAGACAATACTGAATAAAGAAAGGAGTGAAATGATACCGCCATTCATATTGCTTTGCAAAGGATATTAGGATAAAGAATCGGTCTCCTCATTTGTGTTGTGTAACTAAAGTGGAGTTGCATTTAATGAGTTCATCTTATTAAACACTCCTCTTCAATACCTATTCTCAATTTATAATAATTTCCACAGATTTATCTGAGCGTTTGTTTTCTTAATAAAATCTTGAAAGTGAGGAAACATTTTTTTAAATATATTGCACTATCCATTAATTTACATTTACTTAAAACTTGTAATGTATTTTATTAAAAACCATGATAGTAACTATCTAGTTTTGAGCAATAAATTGCAGAAATGTTGAGCGGTTTTTATGGTAAATAATTCATAATGTCTAGAAAAAATAATGAAAAAGTAATCAGAATTCTTGAACATTTTGTTCCAAAAAGAAAAATATTTTATTAAAAACAACAACTACCCGCTATTGCACCTGGTTTCTTTATTGTATATGCCAACAAAAACATAATACATGCAATTTTATGACATGCAGTTTTGGAATTCTTATATCCACCCCCTTTAAATGTTTTATAGTTACCATCTTTAATTAGAATAATAATGAATTAATATTAAAAATTTTGAATAAACCACACACTCTTGTTCACTTCGCTGAACTTAATATTTCAACAGAGAAAAAAGGAATTGTTAGCAACTGTGTTCAAATTAATTTTGAAAAATTGATGAAAATTAGAGAAATAATCTTAATAGTAAAATGTATCACTGAAATTATATCGCTTAAAAGGTAATTTCTTTAAATTTTAAGTTAGTGTAAAAATATTTTTTTTTATAATAACATATCTCGAAGTTATGGCGAGAAAATGTAAATTGATTCTACCCCTATTTGACTTCGTTTAGTGAAACGTAAAAATTTTTTATTAGTGCAATTAATCCTTCTAGAGCTAAAAATCATGTGCTACAAATTTCATTTATTCCATCAAAGGATTTGAAATTGTATAATGTTTCGAACAAACAAACGAGCATTATACACTGGTGTGCAAAACTTAAGCAACAGGTATTTTTTTGCAATAACTTCACGAGAAATCATCTGAGAGACATGGAATTCAGAAATGAGATACGGCATTTTGTTCTGAAAGAATGACGGAAGCATAGTTGCGCAGAAATGAATACAATGCATATAGTTCGGAATCAAACAAAAAAAGGCTTTATTGAACTCATAGTATCGTTACACATGATTGCCTTTCCAAGAGGAAGAACAGCAAGCAGATGTTCCTTAGTATGGGATATGCCCTCCCCTTACTGCAATGGTCGCTTCGCACCGTCTCCCCATACTCAGCACCAGATTGTCCAACAGTTCTTGAGGTAAGAGTGCCCATTCCTCAATCAGCATCTATTTAAGTTATCGGGTGTTCCCAGGAGGATGTAATCGTGTCGCAAGGCGTCTCCCCAAAGCATCCCACACATGTTCTATCGGATTTAAATCAGGGGAGCATGCCGGCCCATCCATTCGAGTGATATCTTCACTTTCCAGGAGCTCTTCAACAGCATGAGTCCTGTGTGCCCGTGCATTGTCATCCATAAAAACGAAGTCTGATCCAATGGCACCTCGGAACAGACGCACATGGGGAAGGATCACCTCCTGACAATAGCGATCTCCAGTTACAGAACCTCTGTCGAAAACGTGGAGCTCAGTCCACCCGTTCTTCATAATGCCTCCCCAGACGACAACTCCAGGACCACCGAAACGGTCTCTTTCCGTGATGTTACTGGGATGAAACCGTGTCCCGACCTCTCTCCAAATCAACTGGCGTTGGGAATCGCTCGTACCAGTGTATAACATCGACTTGGTTTCAAAATCCGACAAGTTCAAATTCTTAAGAATTCTTATGAAATGCGACTTTTTTTTAAAACCTTCGTAGGTCGTTTCATCTAACTGATACTCCTTGTGGAATTTTAAAAAAACTTAATTAATCCTCCTAATGTATATTTTAAACATTTAATAGTGTCTTTTAAATAATTTCTATCCTTCAACTTACATGGTATTAAACCAAACCGATAATATATAGAAACTTCTAAATCTTTTAAGTAATAAAAGACATTGAAAAGGCTTAAAATGATAAGGAACACTGAACCTCCAGAAAGTATTAGCTCTCGATTTTTGAACAAACCTAACATGAAGATTATCTTAAAAGGGAGAATTTTTTCTGAACAAAATTTTGAAGGTGAAACCATAGTTGGATTAATTACAAAATGCGACGTAATCCTCTCGAATATCCAAAAGAATTTTTATAAAAATTAATGACGCTATTATTTGATAAAATTTACTGCAACAAAATATTGTCTTTAGCTATCTCAAATTATTATTCCTTACCATGTGCAAGTTTCGGATTAATCATATGACGAAATGTGAGCGTTCGTTCAGATAACCATTGCATATATGAAATTGCATAGAATGCATTATAAGAATATAATACACAATAAATTAATGATAATACAATAAAATACAATGATAGCTTTGTTGAATTTAAAATAAAAAATTGATAATCCAGAAAATGATTATCTGCTATAATTGCAATGAGTATCTATAACAAATCTTACAAGAGAAAGAAAAATACAATAGTCGGTGGCCTTTTTTTTTTCAATTATTGTTTTAATGCCAATGGAAAACCGAATTGTTCTTTCATTCTCATAATAGAGCCTATCTAAAAAAACCTGTCTAAGCACTAGGTAGGCTACTCAGCTGCCTAGGACCACAGAACTACCGGGGAAGAAGTGAAAGCAGGTTAGTTAAAAAAAATTGTAATAGCTTAGAGCCAACTAAATAAATTCGTAAAAACATATAAATTCCATGAATTATAAAATGTATATTATATTAACACTTTACCAAGTATAATTGATGAGATTTCTAACTGTTTCTTCAAATTCATTTAGTCATTCTAATATTCATAAGTACTAAAGTGATGATATATTATGTAAAAAGATGGTGGCTGTTCACGAATCAGCCTAGTTGCTCCGCCTAAGTCAACGCAGACGTCGCCATGACCCTGCTCATGTCCAAACGGCGCCTTTTAACCTAAACAAGCAACCTCAATCCATCACTTCTTGGTTGTTGTCGTAATTAATAAACGTTTGGTTTGGTTTAGTTATATTAACGTCCCGTTTGAAACAACACTTGGGCTATTTTGGGACGGACCTCGTCATTTTGAACCGCGGTCAGATGACGAGGACGACACCTGAGCTGGCACCCCCCTCTCCCCACTACGCCACACCAGCGGGAGGTCAGGACAGATTTAACGTGCAACAGACCCCCTTGCACGACGGTTCTTCGGTGGAATCGGGTCGCGAACCTGAAACCCTCCGGTTCCGAAGCCGAGACCTTACCACCAGGCCACCGCGGCCCAATTAATAGACGTTAGAATGGCTTTAATTATGTTTCAGATAAGCATTATGAATAGTTTACTTATAATGCGTTTTTAGTTTTATTAATAGATAAAAAAAAAGATGGAACGAAAAAGAAATTACTCAGTGCGAGTGGCGCGCGCAAAAGGAAGTGAAAGAAAGAAAAAGAAAGACAAATTCCGGAATTCTTTTCAACTTGTGAAACAATGTGTATCCAACACATTCCAAATACAGCGTTGTTGTTCATTGGCAGACATCAAATTCTTTAACAAATTTTTACAAAAAAAACTGCATTATACTAAAATGAAATAATATTAACTATCATTGTTTTTAAAATTCAATTCATTTGATTCTGTAAATAGTGTTTGTTTATTTTAGATGCAAATTAAGTTACGAAAAGAATTAATTTGAAGTTAAAAATCATATATCTAATTTTCATCAAACCACAGATGTAGAAAATTTTCTTCATTTTATAATATTAAAATTCAGCTCTTATATGTTCTACGAATATAATATCATACATCAAATTCATGTTGTAAAATTGCATTATTCCTTAAAAAAAATTAAAAACATTATACGAAAATTATCTTATATCTAGCTCTATGCATGATAAATTTTTCAATGCAGTATTTGAAGAAAAAAAATAGATTTGAAAAATTAAATAGAATATTAAAATTATATAAAACAATCTCCAAATAATGTCTTAAATTTTAGTAACTGATTAATAAAATCAATCAGTTACTAAAATCATCTAGCTATATAAACATAGAAAAAGTTTCTTTAAATAATATGAATATTAATATATGCATTCAAAAACATAAAATATTAATGATTTATTTAAAAATGCATTTCAATATTGGCAAATGAATGGCATGGGAATCAAAATGTACTGAAATGTGAGCCCAAGTGTTTAGGTTAGTGTTTAGCCAAGTGTGGAAAATCCAAGTGTTTAGCTTATATAGAATCATAGAAAAAGGTAGCTTTAAAGTTTTCTCTTATTTTTTTATCAGTTTATTATTTTAATAATAGAATATACAATCTTTTAATTTCAGATTAAAGAATTGATACATATTCCAACATTTAAAAATGCTGCATTCTGCGCTTTATATTTTTCTTTTGGCATTTTTTATTAAATCATTGCATTTATCTCAATATCCTTTATGTACCACTGAATTGCAAGTATCGAATTTTTTTAAAAAATCCAAAAATCGTTATAAATTGAACAATTTCAAGAAATTTAAATTTTCAATTTAAAAAAAAATTGTATTCCAAATAGAATTTCTATATAGAGAACAGGAATTTTTGATTAAAGAATTATGTATATAAACGGTAGCTTCACTAGAAGAAATATAAATTTAAAAAGAAAAAAAACTGTTTCGCTTATTTTTAGTGGACTAGAAATTAATTCCCTTTTGAAAAAGCAATAAACTTTCCAGTCTATTTAATTAGGTAGATCTAATAATTAAATAGACAAAGTAACTACTGTCTTGAGGCTCGCCGTTTAATTTAAGAAAACTCAAAACTTTTTTTTTTTTTTTTTTTTGGGTTCGTTTTAAAATTGCATTTTTTTTTTTTTTTTGTATTTCTATTTAACTATTAAGGCCATGCAATCGAAATTATTTAAATTAAAATCAAGTCAATTAATTTCGGAATAATACTCTAGAAGCATTTCTAATTAATTATCCTCTGCAAATTTTATATTATGTTATTTTATAATTCTAAAACAAAATATGGAGCTTTTTGAGTTAAAAAAATGATGTGACATGCTATTATTAAATTGTATTTGGATTATGCTAAGAGAACTTTTTGTTATTTTGATTGCTTTGTTTAAATTGCATTTAAATTTTAGTTACGATTTTTTTTACAAGCGATAAACAGAATCCAACTTTTTAGAAAGTGATCTGCAATTAAATGCTGTGCCATTTCAGTGAGTCACATTTTGCTACTTAAAACTACTTGCATAAAGGTTAAATTAAAATATATAACAAAATATTTTATTTTGAAAGTTTAGAGAAGCATTACAGAAGACTTCTTAGATTGTTTAATCTGGCTCTATCGGTTAGTTATATACTTCATTACACTCTACAAGTTCCTTCCCTAAATTAGAAAGAATTTGTTATTTTAAATTTAGAGTAGTTTTAAATTTCCTATAATTAATGCCTCCCCCCCACATGGAAATTTTGGAGTGAAACAGAAGTTCAGTTTAATAATAATAATAAAGTAGAATGAAAAATATAGAAGCGAAAGCGGACAAAAGTATGAAATTTCAACAGTTTTCATCAAAAATAATGAAACATGATTTCTATTTATGCATTTTTTAAACAATGTTACTTTGCATTCTTTAAACCTAAAAAAAATGAACCATGCGTAATTGTTTCTGGCAGGAAAATAATGAATAATCTACAATACACGAGAAAATTTCGATAAACTGGAATTTCTGTGAATCATACTTTTTTCACAAATTTTCAAGTTATATAGTGTAGGGAGAGGTTTCGAATATACTTAGTGAAAGTCATGGAAAAAAATTGATTTGCTTGTTGGGCATGTCTTAGAAGGGAAAAAAAATCTGTTTTTTTCCCCCATTTGTAAGAGAAAAAAAATTGAAAGTACACATATGAATTTCAAAATCTAAACTGTTCGAAATTTCATATTTATTCATTACTAGCCGCCTTTGGCGACCAGCCGGTTCTCCAGTATTACCGCTCGATACAATTTTCAATAAAATATTTTAAGTAATTGGTCTCTTAATAGATTCTCAGACAAAACATTTTTTATCTTCACATTTTGATACTACAAAATATTTTTCATAATTTATGTAATATCTCAAAGAATAATTCAATAAAAACTTCTCAGATTCAGCATAAAATTCAGTTTTTAGTTTTGCTTTCAAAAGGATTGAAATGAAATCAATAATAATATTTTGTTCCGGCCTATAAATATATTTCAAAAATTATGAAGTCTAAATTTAATGCAGTAAGGTATCATATTCTGAGAAATATTCTGGACACACCAAATTTAAATAAATGAATGAATGTTTCTATTTTCCACGATCAACTAAGACTTATTTATGAAGTTTTGAATGTTAAAAATTTAGAAAAACTCAACATTTCCATAATCTTAGGCCAATTAATTTGAGAAACCTGCGCGCTGATTACCGTATTTTCTTTGAAACGATAGATGGAAAATCTAAAATTATCCTTTTTTTATTGAATAGTGATATTCAAATTTTCATTAATCAGTCAGTTTAAGTGATTGATTTAGTTGATTGGAAATTAACTCTTTTTATTTAAAATATTAGTGTTTCAAGAACATTTTGTTCATCGTGATTTC
Source organism: Argiope aurantia (assembly GCA_026543865.1). Taxonomy (NCBI): domain Eukaryota; kingdom Metazoa; phylum Arthropoda; class Arachnida; order Araneae; family Araneidae; genus Argiope; species Argiope aurantia. Next base: position 107,291 of record JAPMOR010029427.1, read on the forward strand.
AACAGCAGATGCTTTATGTAAAATCAAAAATTCGTTATCTATTAGAGCATTTATTGAATCAAGTTACATAAAATATAATAATTTTCTATTTTGACCATTTTAGCAGATCTGTGTCTTACTAAAGGTTTACAAATTAGCTGTGTGGTCCTGATTTGAATGGATATCCTGTTAATATTAAACAAAATTTGCCTTAAAAAAACTGATTTATTGGATTAATAATATAGAGAGTGTAAAAGATCATAAAATAATTTTTCTTGAATTTGTTTTTTAGAAAAAATAATTTTTCATATTTGTTTCCTTTCCTACAGAAACGTGCCGAAAATTATATTTTTGCAGATTTCATTTCCAAAAAGATTTAATTTATTTTTAATTGGAGCTTTAATCAATGTGATGGCAACACTTTGAAAAAAGCTAATTTTCTCCCATGAATGTGAAATGTGCTCGTGCAGCTTAAATTTTATTTTTATTTTGTACAAAAAAAATTATTGAAAAATATAGTTAAAATATTTATTTAAAAATTCATTAAAAATAGAAATTTAATTTTAAGGTTGAAACATTGGTATCATTTAAAAGATAAATTTTTGATCTTTAACTTCATATAAAAATCCTTTTTGTGCTGTAATATTTTCGAAAGTTATAACAGAAGCACGCCAAAATTTCGCTTAATTTTTGAATAAATAAAATTCTAATTAAAAATTCGAAAAAATAACCCCCTGGTGCACATTCCCGGCCTCTAAGTATACAAGTGCCAAATTTGATAGCTGTAAATTGAATGGTTTGACCTGTAGAGCGCCAACACACACACACACACTTCGAGCTTTATTATAAGTATAGATGAACCTTTTAATCGAACAGAATATCCTCCTGAATATTATGATAAAGGAATGTTTCAAACGGGTATCTATTTATTATGAAATATCATCCTCCTGATCACTTAACCTTTGTCAACGTACTAAAGATGGCAGCACGGATCAAAACCTTTTGCATTTGTTCTCCAGAAGTTTTGTTAACATTCCATTCTTATTTTCTTTGCTCAGTTTTTAGAAACAATGGAATTACATTTTCCTGCATACACCCAAGGGTGCATCTAAATTACAAAGATAGATCTATCAAAGATCAAAATTCTGATCAGTGTCATTGTATGTAAAAAGAAAAATTTTAGAATATTATTTATTATTATTAAAAATTTAGAATATTCTATATTTAAAAATTTAGAATAAATTTATTATTATTAATAATATTAATATTATTATTAATAATTGTATGTAAAAATTATAGCACATAAATATAGTTTAGTTTAGTTTAGTTATATTAACGTCCCGTTTTAAAGCAACACTAGGGCTATTTTGGGACGGACCTCGTCATTTTGAACCACGGTCAGATGACGAAGACGACACCTGAGCTGGCACCCCCCTCTCCACACCACACCAGCGGGAGGTCATGACGGATTTAACGTGCAACAGACCCCCTTACACGACGGTTCTTCGGTGGAATCGTGTCTCGAACCTGAAACCCTCCGGTTCCGAAGCCGAGACCTTACCACCAGACCACCGCGACCAGCACATCAACATATAATAATGCACACATACTGTACAGAAATATGACAATGTCTCGAATAAGATGCTTTTTATCAATTCAATATAAATATGATAACAAAATGGCAAAATTAATGAGGTAATAATAAGCAATATAACAATAATTAAGCTCTCTCTATAGTTGAAATCTGATTCAACTATAAAGAGAGATTCAAAATACACATTCTTGGGGGGGGGGGGGGCAATTTGTTTTTTTTTTTTTTTTTTTTTTTTTGTGTTTTTCTAAATTCCTGCAATGGCCAGAGACAGAATTGTTTAAAATGAACTCTCAGGGATGAGAATGGCAACAAAACATTCCCTCTCCACCTCCTACACACACACTTTTGGGGGAGGGGGCTGCAATCCTCATATTCTTTCACATCCTAGGAAATTTTAACCAGGGAACCCTAAGAAACTGATTAAATTCAAGCAATTATATATAAAATATTTGTGTACTAATATGATCTAACTACTATCTAACTGCAACCATCAAGTTAAAAGTATTAGTTCCATAATATGAACCAACCTTGATTTAGCTACTGAATTTATTTCATTTTCGCATTTGTGGAAAAACTGAAGCATAATCATTAGAAAGAACAAAGAAATTGATTGTAAAATATGTAAAGAATTATAGGCAAAAAAAATGTAATAGTATTTTAACTAAAACAAATAAAATGCAATGCATTTTTGCAGCTTATGAATTTAATGGCTTTTACTAAAGCTGTTTTTGGTACAGAATTATAAAAAAAAAACAATCGGCAGAATGACTTTATAAAAACTATGGCATGAGACTAAAATTATTTATTAGTTCATAAATTTAAATAATAAAAATCGTGCAATAGCTGTTTTTAAAATGCATATTTAAATAATACAGCAATTCGAATCTTTCTCTTGTAGAGGGACGAGACTATTATGTGTTATGCCATGGATGAAAGAATGAGTTCAGTTTCAGGAACTACTTTTTATTAGCGGGTTAAGCTCCACGGCACAAACATTTTACACAAGCATATTGAAGAACAAGGCATAGAACAAATACACACGGCAAGCCAGGACAACACAAGAGACAAGAAAATGAGGAATCATGGGAAAACATGGCTCTTGATAGGTGGCTGTAGTAGCGCCACCTATGAAGAAAGGAGAAGGCAATAATTGTAACCGCTACACTCTTTAATTTCCTAACATAATAAACTCGTAAAAATAATTAGATGCATGCTTATTCATTTAATCGTTAAGATAAATTTCACATATAGCTTTGCGAGCACCAGCAACTTTCTTTCGTTTGTAAAAGTTAAAAAGTAAAATAATGTGAGAATTCTACCTTCTACTCTTCTTAAAATCAAACCATACAAACAACTATAGATTAAATTATGTGAAACTTGCATTAAAAGTAAGGTTAAAGTAATATCAAATGAATAAATTGTATACCAGACAGAAATTATATAAACAAAATTTGATTATGTGTTTCTGAATACCGTAAATATTTTGTACTCCAATCTAATAATTGCTCTTCTTTTTTTTTTTTTTTTTTTTTTTTGTATATATGGGAAGATAACGAAAATATTTCTCAAAAATAAAGTCGCAAATTATCTTAAAAATGGGTATAATGAATGCCAAAAGTTTTGAATTTTTGGGCAAGTTTCATTAACGAAATTTCCGAATCTGACCTATAAAAAGTGCCACAGTATTTCCCTTTTAGCTTTATCACATATGCGCCTCAAAAATACTTCGTGTCAAAAATTTCAGTTTCGCCAAATTGTCTCGTTTGGCGATATTTTAGCGAGCCATAATAGAAATTTAAACATGAGCGGTTTGAAGTAAGGATTGCAACATCGGAGCAAAAGTTCAGTACCGGTATTTGGTATTTTTTAGATCTTAAAACTGGGATACCGGTTTTAATACCGGTAGTAGAAATTTTAGAAAAAGAAAGAAAACAAACACAGGTGTTTTTTTTGTTTTTCTTGCCAGTTTTATTACAGAGTGTAAACATCACAAAATATAATTTGTAACTTATAAATTATAACAGTCTATAAAGAATCACACAAAAGTAAAGGAACAACTTATTTATTTAAATTGTACTGTCATTAAGCCTGGAACGTAATTTTGTGCAAAAATGACCAGCTGTCGGAAGCATTCTTTCGGCATCTACGCTAGTTGATGGTACTGTTAGCAATGCGCGATATACATTTTCCAAGTATTTACCACTAAATCCCTCATCTTCAAATAAATCGATTTCTCGTCGGATGGTTTTGGATATAGCTGATTTCTGTATTGTATTTTGGTTTGTTGAAATTTTTCTATTTATCGCTAATTCTAATTTTTGTTCAAGAGACAATTCCTTTTCACTATCGACATTAGTGTCATCATAATCTTCGATAACTGTACCGAATTCTTCTGAATGTGGATAGGATTGTAGGTAACAAATTTTAAGAAAATTTACTTGATCAAATTTGAATTAATAAGTCTCTTTTCTTATTTTTCATTTTCATTTTTAAAATCATTATAATTATATAAACACTGTAAGACATTTTCTATTTTTGTATGCCTTTCTTCTGTGCTATTTTTCAATGTAATATATAGTTCTTCAGGTAATGATGTATGCTGTTCTTTCAGTGACTGCAACAGGGAATTTATGGTTGCATTTGCTGTTAATAAATTAGAATATAATGGCTCAACAGCAAGTTTTATTGGAAGTAGAGCTGATACAGTTCTGGATATTAAGTCGAATTCACTATCTGAAAAATTAATTTGCAGGTTTAAGTCGATTATTGCTTTTTAGATTGGATTTCTCAGTTTTCAAAAATCGTTCCATCATTAGGAGTAAACTGTTCCAACGTGTTTTAGAATCTTATATTAAAATATATTCTGTTTTATTTTCAGTTTATGTATATTTTTGTAATATGGCATTTTTGTAGGGAAACGTTTAAATATCTTAACAATTTTTCGAATTTTATAAATTATAGAAAGCAATTCTTGATGGGTTAATATATTTCATCCTCATTGGCAATATCTTCTTCAAAATTACATTGTCATTATTTTCATTGTCAGTATCACTGTCACTCTCTTCAAAGTCGGAATTCGAAGTTTCTATATCCGCAGCATTTAGATTCTTCTGTTCTTTATTTTTTTTAGTATAATACATCTATTACTCCTAATTGAATTCCATGAGCATAGCATAATTGCCAATTTTCACCAATGAACTTTCCAACTTTTTTCATAACTGTTGCTCCATCAGTCATCATGGATACAATATCTTCTTTCAGAAATAATCCACGTTTCGCTAATTTAGATTTAAGCACTTTTACACATTTTTCGGTTGGCATACTTCCCGAGACATATGCAAGTCCTATATTCCAATTTTTTTTTCTGAATGAATATTTATATTTAAATAGCGTCTATTTCTTACACCTGTCCATTCATCAAATGTAAGACTAAAATTTTCATCATTTAATTTTAATTGTATTAGCTCGAGTTTCAAAGAATTGCGAAACATCGTTACTGTGGTTTATAACAGTTCTTCTTATAGTGTTACCGATGTTGGTAGATTTTTAAAACCTCTGGCGGATACTGATTTTCTTAATTCAGTAGAAGTGCAAAACAATCGAAATGGCAAACCATCTAATGTCGTCATTTTACTTATAATTTCATCCAAATTATCTTTTTTTTTTTCAAAATAATCTTGTTTTGTTTTTAAATGTGTATGGAGTCCGCTTGTACTTCCTCTGTTCACTTTAATTACTCTTGATCATTTTTTACATTGTGCCACCATATTCTTTTCATCATATAAACGATGAAACCAAACCGAAGTATTATCAACTGATTTTTTATGTTTTTTAATTCTTATTCATTATTATGGGTTACCCTAAACCCTAAAGTATGATATGCAAATACAATGTGAATAACAAACTCACCAATTTAAAAAATATCGAAATATTACGCACTTTCTTCACAACTACAACCTTGTTTTCACAGCTAAGAATATCAGAGTATGAATCCGGCTCGTGTTCAGTATTGCTTGGAGCTGTAATAAGATAGTTTTGACCCGCCTCCTTGGATGATTCACTTCTCTTGATTGTACGATGCAACTTTGTATTCACAGACCAATTAATTTCGCCCATTACGGAAACATAAAAAACAAACATGTATACTATTTTGCTGTGTTGGCGATCCCTGAACATATAGTGGAGACAATTTTAAAAATTTCTAGTAAATACCGAAAAAACGGTATTTAAACTTGTGAATACCGGTATTACAAAATTGTGTAAATGGCTCAAAATACCGGTATTGCAATCCCTAGTTTGAATCTTTTAATCAAAAAAGGAGGAAAATTTAAAAAAGTGTTTGTCTTTCTCGCTACCAGGATTTCCGCTAATTTAGCGAATCTGAAAATTCTGATTTTGTCACATTTCAGATTTCCACACGATTGAATGCTGCACTTATTTTCATCTGGCTAGCTCGTAAACATGGCTTATAATTATTGATAAGTAAGTGTAATTTTTTAGTTTTAATTATTTTTTTAAAAAAAATTAGAGAATTTCTTGAATAAATTTTAGTTATTTCGTATTGACAAAATTAGAATTCTTATTTGAGTATAAAAATTTAACATAAGTTAATAATCACCCGGTTTTCGGCTTGTTTCTTGAATTTAATACTTATTTGAAAGTGATTGTATGATAAAAAAAACCACTTATTTTATAAATTTCGAATTCTATATTGAAAACATTAATAAGTATATGCAATTTGTCATAAAAAATTTGGGCATCTGTATTACATAGTGTAACCAAACACTTAGAATTCAACAACTTTCCGAAAGCTGTAATGTTAAATGATTTGTCAGCTCCATTTCAAAATGCTATTTCTCATGTCGTTCCGCTTTGCGTAACATTGTGCATTTAGGTTCAATTAGTTCAATTGTTTCTTTTTAAAGAAATGAATTGAAGGGCATTTGTTTTACGAACCGAATATTTGTTTTACATTCTTAATATAGATATTTTAAACTATCTTCTTCAAATAGATCCATTTTGCTTTTTTGAGTCGCATTGTTGATATTCATTATTAAATTAATATTCACTTTAATACCTTATTTTCAATTATTAGTTATATATGGAAATGCTTATTATTATCACTTGTGTTGTGTTTTACCTATTTTAAGCGATTTTCAAATAGAATTATTTTAACACTTTATGACGAGATATTTTACTTTTGAATCAAAAACGTGCATTTTTTGTTAAATATCAAACTTTTCTAGTTTTGGGGGGGGGGTGAGTTTATTAACAAATTGTTTCATCTGAATGACTGGTCGAATGGAGTAAATTAATGTTTCTGTAAACTACTTTATTTTAGAATAATAACAAGAATTATTTGCATTGTACTTCACCAATAACAATTAAATCCGAAATACAAATGTTTCTTTTATAAATGAGCTTTATAAACTCATTCCATTGTTTTTTTTTAATACAAACTTTTACTTCAAGGTAAAAATCGAGTCTTGATTATATATAGTTTGTATCTCAGGTTTCCAAGCAATTGAAGGATGATTAATTACTTTTTCAGTAAAAAGTTTAGATTAATAAAATATTATAACTCAAAATACATTATCGTAGCATTCGCAGCAGATGCATTTCACCTGTTGTATTTAAATAGCAATTAAAAATGAACCGATATTGGAAAATGTATATATATAAAATTATATTAGCTCTTTTAAAGGAACTTGATATAATTTTTTTCAGTATTTCCGTATAATTTTTGTTTCAATATTCATGAACGAATTACATAATTATTTATTATTGATTTAAGATATTTTTCTTTCTCCAATAAAATATTTGTTGGTTTGTGTCTATAAGTTCTCGCGAAGTTTGTACCAATCACGTGCGTTTGTATGACAAATTTTCGCGAATTTATTTTCAGTATAGCTATAAAAAATAGAGAAGACACGAGATCCTAAAGGAAATGTTCAGACATATTTGGCTTATTTTCGCTGTTGAGTTGTATGCTTGCAACATGAATTTTAGACTAACTGAAAATTAAAATTTTGAATAGTTAGTTAAAGGATAACGTTTTAAATATTTTATGGATTTACATTATATTTTTCAAATTATATATAAAAAAAATTAAGGAATTTTTAAAAAAAAATGTTATTTATTTTTAATTCATCACTTCGCATGCATTTCATTATTATGTGAGTATTAATGAAATTATGATAATCTCACTTTAAAAAAAAATCTTTTGCTCTTCAAAAAATGTTTTGAAGCCATTTAATTTTCAGAATTCGTGATTTTGAGTTCCATTGAAAAATTACTTTGGTCAATTAAAAGAATTGCTCCGCAATCCAAATAAACCTCTTAAACAAATGTGTAGGAGAATATTAGAGATAAAAGAATCGAATAATGATTGCATAAGGGAAAATATACCAGAATTTCGAGTAGTTAGTGCTTCCCAGTACGAGAAGTATTCAACTGCTTCTACAATATGGTTACAATTTAAAATTCTTAAATGATTTTGCTATTAAATGTCATAATGGCAATTCCAGTGATAATTGTATAATGTTAAGAAGTGAAGCAATGATATGTGTGTCAAATTTCATCCTGAATAATGGCGATATAATATTAGTTTTTAATATGAATTATTTCCCTACTAAATTTTATACTTGGCCTTGTAGTTCATCATAAGTTAATATTTTGATGTTTCAAAATTAGTACCAAATGTGGTGACTTATCTAGTTCCAACTATTAAAGAAAAGTGTATTTTGTTGCCCTCTTGTGACGATTTTGCATTTACAGCTCTTATTCAGACTTAAAGATTGAACAATTCCAATGGATCAAATACTGTATGATAGACCATTTTATTAAGAAAAGAAATAATCATAAATTGAATTTTCTTAGTCAAAATTTAAACTCCTTTTTTCATGCTCTTATTTATTTTAGATGTATGAATTTAATTTTGTAACTTTTCAAACTGCATGGTTTTGCTTCAATTTGGACCATCTTATGCTAAAGCTTATTTACCTTAGACTATTTTAATAGAAGCCTGAATTTAGTTTTATTATTTTTCATACTATATTATCTAAGGGTATTTTAAGTACATACAATTTTTATTAGTGTTTTCTTTAACTAAATTATTAATTTCTTTTTAAAAATTATCTGCTGATACCTCTGCTATCTAATTATCTTTAATATTTATATGTTCTTATGATAGATATCTAGTTGTAAACTTTGTCAATGAATGTACTGTAGAGGTCATTCCTGATAAGTGGGAACGCTTTGGACTGTCTTTCTGACCACCCATTACATCAACAGAAATTTTTTTAAAAAATGAGGTTCAGTTCCATTGAGCCTTGTAGGCTTTATGCGAAGTTACTTGTTAAAGTGTATTCAGCAGGAAAATATTTATTTCTTTTTTAAAGGTTGTTAAGATCTATTAAAGTACTTATATAAGATTTAAATATTCAGGTAGCTATAAGGCAAGAAAGAAATTAAAAAGAGCAGAAGAAACATCTAACTTATCCAGCGATTAGTATATAAATGAAAATAGAAGGAAAAAGAAATACGAAGATCCTTTGCAGATTATCAATATCCAGTATACACCATACACTTCCTGGCATACACCACTACTAATCAAATCGGTGGTCTAGTGGTGAGGTCTCGGCTTCGGAACCGGAGGGTTTCAGGTTCGAGACCCGATTCCTGCCAAGAACCGTCGTGTAAGGGGGTCTGTTGCACGTTAAATCCGTCCTGACCAAATGTCCTCCCGCTGGTGTGGTATGGAGAGAGTGGTGCCAGCTCAGGTGTCGTCCTCGTCATCTGACAGCGGTTCAAAATTACGACCCAAAATCCGTCCGTCCCAAAATAGCCCAAGTGTTGCTTCAAAAGGGACGTTAATATAACCAAACCAAACCAAACTACTAATCAAATACTATCAACATCGAGTTGTACACCCAATAATCCTGCTCTTGCTGCACCTCCTCCAAGTGCCTTAATCCAAGTTTCTTCATCCAACTGTAACAACTGGAAATTCATGTTATTCTCGTGATAAAAGTAAATGTAATAATGATTTAGAAATATATCGAATTAAAGAGATAATTTGAGAAGTGTGAGATACTATGCATGATTTCTTTTTCTTTGGCTAACTCCTGTTAAGTTTACAAGAAATTAGTAGAAAAAGTGTTTGAAAGTTTAAACAAATATTTCTTACATTTTTAATAACAAAAATTAATTTTTTTATGTAGCATTCCAGAGCAAGGTGTTCAGGCTGTTGGAAGAAATAAAGGAATATCAGGCAGAACTTGATTCTATGAACCAGAGTGTTACAAAAGTTGAATTCAGTTCTGCTATTCCTGATGAATGTGTTTTGCCCATGAATAGCCCTGAGGAGTTAAATAGGTTCAATGAATATTTATATGGCAGGAAAACTTTTCCTCAGAATGTAAGTATTTCTGCTTAAAGGGACAAAGGACCTTTAAGAATTATTTTATATAAGTTCAACTATATAAGCCATATAAGCTCAAAATACAATTGGAGGATATATAATATTATCTGAAATATAATCTACTTTTTAAAAAAATTGATACATTTTGAAGAAATTTTCAAAATGATAGATATATGCATATTCTGTATTAATTTAAAAATGTCATTTTATTATTGCATCCACTTATATGGATAAACGAAATTATGCATTTATTTTACATGCATACATTTTAAAGCCATGAGAAGAATATTCTAAATTCCATGTAAATTTCACCAGTTTTGCACTATAATGTTTAAATTATTAGTCGATTTATTACTTTTAATTTTAAAAACATATGCTCAATTTTTGTAAAACAGTATATTAAACAATCGGAGGCAATTTTGTTATGGTTGGAAGAAAAGTGATATACATACAGATAAAGTTGGGGAAAAGATAAATATTTTTAAACTAGAAAAAATGAGTTTTAATGTTTGGTCAGTGATAAATATAATAAAAGCTAACATCAAGAACACAAAATGTAATTAATATGTAGTCTTTTTTATGTTCAATTATTGTTTTTTTTTGTATATATGCATTATGGTCTGAACAAAAAAATTAAACGTTTTTAATAAAGAATTATAAAAAAAATATGTATTGTGTATTCTTCTATCTTTGTTATTTTTTACCATTAGTAATAGGCGCACATTTTTCTCGAAATTTTATTTGAATGATATGTTATTTTAATCTGCAGAAAAATAAGCGAGTAAAAAAAAGGAAGCATTTTCCTCTTCAAATGAAACTTTAAAACTGAAGAATTTCTTCTTTCTAAGTAATTTTAAAATAAAGGAAATTGTTCTCCTAATTTTGTATCCCTAATAATTATTTGCTGTCGATTAGCTTTCCCGTTTATTAAAATGTCTAATCAATAACTTTATTATATAGTGCACGTATTTTGGCTGGTTTGGAGGTCATACATATAACAGTGAAAAGAATATTGCAGACAGATGACCAACGAGCTGAGCTTGAGATACAATTAGGGGCCGCGGTGGCCTGGTGGTAAGGTCTCGGCTTCGGAACCGGAGGGTTTCAGGTTGATGAACCGATTCCACTGAAGAACCGACGTGTAAGGGGGTCTGTTGCACGTTAAATCCGTCCTGACGAAACGTCCTTCGGCTGGCGTGGTGTGGTGTTGAGAGGTGCCAGCTCAGGTGTCGTCCTCGTCATCTGACCGTGGTTCAAAATGACGAGGTCCGTCCCAAAATAGCCCTAGTGTTGCTTCAAACGGGACCTTAATATAAATAAACTAAACTGAGATACAATTAGAAAAGAACCGGGGCTTGTTGTTAGCATTCCAGAACTTCCTGAACATAATTCAACAGATATTGAGTAAGATATATTTCTGGTATCATTTGCACCACGCACATCAGTAAAAATGCCTTTCTCTGCCGCAGTGTATGCAAATAATAGCTTTGGCACGTAGTTTCTCTACATTCTCGAGAAAAAAGTTGCATGCTCATTATCAATTTTTTTTTTCAATTGCTGCAATTGCAATTACTTTTGAATTCCGGCAGAGCAGAGAAATTGCACTGCTGTGATTATATTGAAAATATGCACTTTTTAAACAATTTTATTAAACATGATAGTATTTTCTTTAGTTTAATTTTCTTTAATATACATTTCAGCATCTGTAAGAAAACACAGAAAATTCGAAAATGTAAACCAACATGAAGTAAAGGTAACCATTAAGAATGACTTGTGTATGCGAAAGACAGAAAAAGGCAGAGCTCACCGATCACAAGCAGTTCAACTAAGCACCAGGACTTCAAATAATTAGAAATATTGTATAAAAAGTGTGAATAAATTTTATTTATGATTGACTTTGTGAAGGTATGATTCCTGAAATTCTTAGATTTGTGATTCTGCTTGGGTGCATAAGACATTACAGAAAATTCAGTCAAAAATTGGCAGTAAATTATTATTATACTTTGCATGTATAATAATAAAATATTGTAAAATATTGTAAAATATTTGTTTATAAAATATTGTATAAATTGTTTGTAAAATATTGTTTAGTGAAGGTCACTATAAACGAATTGCTTTGTATAATAGTTTTTCCAGTCCCCAAAAAATAAAAAGGGGAAAAGGTTAAATATTATTAGAAATTATAATTTGAAATATTTGTGACACTAAAACTGAAAAACCAATCTTCACCGTGACGCCGACAAGTGTTCAGTAATAAACCACCCATTAAAAAATACATGGGAAAGTGATTTGTATCGGGTCGCTGATTGATAAAATATACCCGGAAATGCTTGGTATAAAGTCGCCCATGATGATGCACGTCGGGAAATGATCGGCAAATGTATCGGAAATGAGCCATGGCGATCATCGTCCTGCGTTCTACCGGGGAACATGCCCAATACCTTCTGAATTCTGTAGATCGAAATTTGGTCAGTGATCTTTTGCTGCTTGTGTAAATCAAATATTCCTGTCATTATTTCTGCACGCCCATCTCTGAAACTCTTCTAAATGTGTGATCTCCTATGGAGAATTGCTTCATATTCCGATTGAAGAAATCATGAAGAAATGGCAAGCCATGTGCAGCGTATTTTTATTCGGAGGGATGGCGAGCTCCTGAATATTAAACATTTAATTTTAACATTCAATTCTTCTAAACTACCTGAACATATAAAAGTAGGATATATATGTCTTGTTTTTGGAGATTTTATATTCCTAATCCATTACGCAGTTTCAAGTACCAACGTTTCGGGCATTCCAAAACTTCTTGCGGCGAGACTCTGGCATGCGCTCGTTGTTCAGAAGTCAGTCATGGCAGTACTGACTGCGGCATTGCTCACGAGAATGTGTCAATTGCAAAGGGAGGGAAGACACACATCTTTCTCTCAAAATACTTCCCAGGAAACAGGAAAAAGAAATTTTATTTCTATTCTGGTTGAAATGATGTCTTATCAGGAAGTCCGAAAGCTAATTAAATCTAAAAATCCTATCAATGGAAACAGTCCTACTTCCGCCATCAAAAAATTATCTACCATATCCACTCATTGGGACTGATTTGGCGTTAGTTTGAAACCCTCTAATTCTGCTCCAATTGCCTCTAGTTCAAATGATCTGCTCAAGTTTCTTCCTCGCTCTGCTTCATCAGTTTGTGTCGACATTTGTTTCAACCTGACTTATCTGGTTTTAAAATTGTTATACATATGAAAAAGCTAAAAAAAGGCTTCTGTTAAAACAAAATCTTCCACAAATGCTGAAAAGATTTCACAATTTGATATTGCATCACCTTGTCAAACTCTCAAACAGTTGCAGTGCAAAATATTGTCTCAAGTGTGAAACACGCATTGAATACTAATCCATTTATCTCGGGTCAAACGAAAGTGCTTCTTTCTGCTGATACTGTGCCTCAATCTATATCTGTAATTCCTCCAAGAGGAAGAAAATCAAAATTATCTCGGGAATCTGAAACTGATGCTAAAATGAGTTCTTCAGCATTGGAAGGGGATATATTGCATTCTAATACGTCTCAGGACTTAGATGACCCACCACAAATTCTTAGTCCTACACCTTCTCCCAAACTGAAAAAGGAAGAGAGAATATACGATTCCAACAAAATATAAAAAATGTAGCATTCTTGCACACTTTTAAAAACCTTTGTGCAGTATTTTTTCTTATTATTTTGTTTCTCTATTGGCTTTTAATTCAAAAAAGAAATTATTTCATATTTTTAACATTTTATCTGCTTGGTTTAAGCCTCTGATTGTGGCTCATCACTTGATAAATTAATTTATATTTTGCATTTAGCATTTTTTAATATTCGATTTCTGTTTCTTTCGATTGGTTTTTACAGTATATTGATAGCTTTAAATTTCACGATGAACTTTTTCATAATGTTTCAAGATTTTTACTCCTTCTATACAACATCACCATATGTTTTATCACCAAGAACATGTTTATCCACCATAAGTTTGGCGCAACATGACTAAAAATAGCTCTAACGCCAATAAAATACAGCCAAGTCCTTCAGATTGGAAATTTTGATAGTAATTCACGAGGGTCATTTATGTAAACCAAATGCCAGACAAGAGCGAAATAAATTATTTGATGGCCTGGTCTCTCTACTCACACTGAAAATATATCATCTTGTGAATTATGTATAAAATACGAGTTTATAATAAAGATTTAATGATTAAATACAAATATCCAGAACGATCATGACAAAGAGTAGGAATAGATTTATTGAGCTTAAAAAGTAAATGGTATATATAATCTGCAACTTTATGCCGCAGTTGCAAATTATAATTCTTGATTTCTTGAAGTAGCTCGGCTTGAAAATCAAAGCACAAAAAGTCATCAGTCACGTGAAGTGTATATTTTCTAGGCAAGATATCCCAGAAATGGTACGAAGTGACTGCGGATCTCAATTTTCAATAGCTGTCAACTATAGATTATAGGTTGTTTTTCTAAAGTATTGTTCATGTCCCAAATGGATTATCAAACAAATGGATTAATTGAATCTATAGTTAAGAATTTTAAATATCATTTTATAAAATCAATGGATGAAAATCCTTATCTAATGATTCTGGCTTTGAGAACACCTTTGAAAATGGATTCAGCCTTGCTGAGTTCTTGATGGATAATAATCTACGAACCAAGCTACTGATGGCAAAGAGAATTTTAATGCTCAAAATTATAAAAGCAAAAGAAATACAAAGAAAATAGCTAATATTTGTGACGTAAAAAAATTATAGATTGACTTACAAGAACTTGATTGGGACAAATTGTTTGGATCACCGATCCAAGATCCTAATGAAAAATCCTATGAAACAAGAATTGCTGCCACCAGAAAATTGTTGACTGTCCTTTGTTTCATCGCTAAATATTAATCTCCAGAAATAAAAGCAACAAGGATTCATTCAGATTAAAATCCACAGTTTTTATTCGTAGTTTGCATTTTCACATTCATGCTACTCTTATAAAAAGGAAAATTCATTATATTTTCGCTTTCATCATGCGACTGAAATGCTTACACATGCTCAAGGGTAAGCACGCTTATGGAGAGATAGGCTTCACCATAGTAGCATAAAAGCAAAACATGTATTTCCTCGATCTTATTTGATCGTGGATGCTTGTAGATGTTTCATCCGGTGCTATCATTTCCCTCTTCGTCCATTTTCTGGGTCGTTATTTTATAATCAATATGATACAAAGAGAAACAGCCAGATATAAAAAGATTCTTCACCTCTCTCGCTTCCTTATTGGATGCCAGGATCACCCAGTCTGTCTCAATATTCATCTTCTAAGCAACCAATACTGCCGTCTCCAACAACTGATGCACCAATGTCGTCTAATAGGTTTTGTAAGACAAAAAGTGGACGAACAGTGTGTCCTCCGAATAAGCTTAATTTTTATCTGAGGAGGTAGATATAATATTTAATATTTATAAATATTATACATAAAGTTTGTTCTATTGTAGTAACGTTATATATTATGGGCTCAGACGCTTTGCTTGTATCTTCTTCATGTATATAAAAGTTCACCTTAGTTTTAAACCTTCATTCTGTTTTATGATCATTTTTAATTAGAATTAAATATATCTCTTAAATTTTTTGGTCAAGACATGATATATGAGGAATGATAGAACATTTCATGGATCCGACTTACTGGACCTGGTTTGACTATACCCGGATTTTACCATTCAGTTCTTCTGATTGCTTAATTTGCGTATCCGGAACCATGATCACGTTACGAAGAGAAAGAATCGTCATTCTTATGATAGGTTACGTTTTCGTCGAGGGGAAAAAAATTTTGCCGGATGGCATACGTTGCGCATTTGTTATGAAGGTGAATTGAAATTTTACTATTTGTACTAATATCTCTTGCTGCGTAATTGAAAGGATTTAAATAAGGTAAGAACTTTTTATTTTGTTGTAGTCTTTCCTTTTGATAGTTGCAAGCGTCGAAATTTTTCAGTGATCCTAATTTTAGGCTTACACCGATAATTACTATTACTTTTTTCTGATATTTTTGTTAATGAATGTAGGAAATTACGAGTTTAAAATTAAGATATTTCTTGATTTTTAACATTTATCATAGTGAATCATTTGATTCAGTGCTTAATTGCATTATCTATTCTGTAGTATAATAAACACGTGGTTGTGATTTTTACATTTTAATATTTGTTTTGAATGTTGGATGTTTTGAATGCAAAATGTTAACACTTGTTAATGTATTTTCTATTATTTAATCCCAAATTTCATACTAATTTGACCTATAGATCTTTTGATTTTGCTTATCTTTTGCTTGGATGTGATACTTGCACATTAAATGAAAAATACGAATTTTCAAATTTTTTACCAAAAATTTTCATGTTATGAATTTTGTCTCTGCATTTAACAATATTAGCGCACTTCCAATTTGCTATGTTGTTTTAGTACTTGTTTTGCTTATGCCATCTCATGTTACTGTTATTTATTTATAATTTAATTTGCTATAATTTTAGTATGCTTTTATGCCTTTGTAAGAAAAAAAAAATCCGTATTAAGTTGAATGTGGAACATAATTTGCTGTAGCCCATATTCTATAAGCAAGGAAATTGAATGATTGAAAATTTATGAAGTGTTAATTTATGAATGGCTAACTCTAAAATATAGCATCTATGAAGGCATTGTTGATTTTGCTACTTACAGTTAAATGAACAGAAGCCTCTCATATTCTGAAAATGCCACAAAATTAAATCCGATTATAGTACTTCTCTATAAATGTGAAATCTGTCATTTTTTATTAAAAGACCTTGTTGAGGTCTCTTCAAAAATTGGCTGTCATTAAAAATAATAAAATACTATTAGGATGAGAAAAAAAAAGTTGAAAAAGTTAAATGCAGGTTAAATATTTTTTTTTTATTGATATTTGTTGAACAATATTATTTTCAAATCCGAAATACTTGGTTAATGTAAAGTTAAGTTTGTATTGCAAATCTGTTTTCTTGTGGAAAGCTTCCACCAAACACCTTTATATATGTGAAGATAAGTTTATAACATTGGAAGCATGAAAGAAACAAACAGGAAAAAGCTTCATACTTGTTTCAGATTTTCATATAATGATGGATATTTAAAAGTATCGGATGGTTCTTCATATTGTAATAAGTAGCTTTATAATTTGCTACTTATCAATAAAATTTTTTGTTTACACACAATAGCATACAAAAGCACTATATGTGCTGAAGCCATTTTTCGAGTTGTCTTATTGTTCTTTTATTATCTTATAAACCAATAGCAACTGACCAAACACAGAACAGTCGATTAAGCATTCTCAAATGATTTTATAAAAATGATTTTAATAATTTTTTAATCTTTATGATTCTAATAATTATTGAAGCAAACTTCTTCAAAACAATCTTCAAAAACTATTTTTGAAAAAATATTATAGAATGTTTTCAGAATTTTTATTTTATGGAAGTCTTAAAAATCTTAGTATTTGGGTCTACATAGAGTATGTTGAGATAAAATGCATATATATAGTAGGTAACCAAAATATTGATCGATTAATTGGAATATTTACAATGAAACTTGAACAAATTTTATGTAAATTTTCAGCATTTAAACTGAAATTTTTTAATGTTGCTAATATTTGAAAAATAAAATTTAAATAATGCAGTACCTCTTTAATTTCCAAAACTGTCCATTTTAAGATCTTCTTGTGGAAAATGATACAGTGCTTTTAAGTTGATTTGTGAGCATTTTGAACAGTGAGCATACTTTAAGTTGATTTGTAAGCATACCGTCCAACAACTACAGAATTTCCATAGTTGTTATAAAAATTATTTGAAAACTAATAGCAATGGATATATAGTGAAAAGCTACAAAGAACTGCACAAAAAGCCGAAAATACCTTCATTCCGAAATCTTGCTCAACAATGCAGGCCGTGAAAATTTTTGTGTTTTACTTTTTTTTTACTTTATCTGTATGTTTAGAGAATAATAAGTCTTAAATAATAACTGAATATATTTGTTTTAATTAAAAGTCTTTGGAAATATCTATTCTTCAGTTATATTACTTTAAATGTAATATCTGTAAGAAGTGCTACTGATGACTGGTAACCAATGTTGGTGGATATGGATTAATTATTTTGGGTTGGATTGGTTCCTCTCTCTCTCATTGAAGATACAGTTGATGGTGTTATGCAGAAATAGTTATTTTAAACTATATATTAAGACTATTTAATTTTTCATAAATATAGCTCACTAGCATCTTAGTTTTTCTTTTTTTCTCTTAGTTACTGCAATACATATATTTCAATCATATCAGATATAAATTGAATTTATCGGTCTATTTATCAGCATTTTTTATTAATAGGAAATCTTGTAAAGCTTCTATAAAATGCCATCTTTTATATATTGTGTGTGTAATATATATAATATATATTTAATCAAGGAAATATTCTTTTTCGAGATTTGTTTCGATTAGTCAGGTAAAAAATAAATAATAGATTTTATTAATTTGCAGAAATAACTATTTTTAGAAAAAAAATCAACATATAAAAATGTAATAATTACATGCTTTTATTCCTCAAGCAGATAGTTGAATTTCTGTATATTTAATTTGAACATTTAGGAAACATTTCTAAAAATGGAAATTATTGAAATATTAAAAGGAACATTCTTTTTTAATTTTTTAAAATTATTTGTAGTTAATTTTTGAGTTATATTTAAAAAATTTAAATATAAAACAAATTTATTTAAAAAAATTTACAAGTATCTATGCAAGATTGTTTACAATGTGCTTATAAAAATGTATGTTTATTTGTAAAGTTTATTTTTGGACAAAGGAATTCTTAATGTGTTTTTTTAACATATAAATAGTTTCCCCAAACTTATCTTTCTAAATAAAAACAAAAATTATTTTTTAAGTTTTTATATGAATATTGAAAAAAAAATTTCCATCTCTGTAAGAGTTTGTTTCTTTTGTTTGTTTTCTAGGCATATTTTCATTTAATTTTCTTTGTCATTATAATATTTGGATTCATCTTGATTTAAGCATTTGTCCACAGTATTCAGATTGGTAGGGAAATCAGCTACAGTTCAGATCTTCACTTGTAAAATTTGCTTGAATTCAATACTGTCATCTATTTTAACTGAGTTTTTACAATACTTCTTTGTGTTTTAATTTTCTGTTTACTGTTCAAAAATTTCTTTTTCAAAACCAGCTTTCATAAAAATTTATTATAATATATACTATTTATTAAAGTTTATTAACTGAAAGCAAGTTAGTTCTAGCTCTTAAGCATGCTGGATGATTTAAATTATCATCATTAATTACAATAGGATGTTGGAATTCAGGTTTGAGTCCTAAGGAGTGTGATTGGAACTCTTATGTTTACTGGTATAATCCATCCAACTCTCTTTTAAGAGGCATGTCTCATCATTGGAATGTGGGTAACTCAACTCTTCAACTTTATTATACATGTTACGACAAGAAAAGTTACGAGTATATTGTGCTATGTAGCAGTGCCAACATCCAGTTTACTGATCTGTTAACAGAAAGCACTTGGAGTTTTCACTAGTGTTGCAAAACAGAGAAAAATGGAAAAAGGCTCCTAATCAAAAATTGAATATTGGCATAGAGGTATTACACCTGATAGGAGAATAAGGAAGTAGTTATATTACCTCTTATACATAAGGAAGTAGTTATATTACCTCTTATCCATATGTTATCATAGTGAAAATCACATTTGAACTATCCCTGATCTGCCAAAGTATTTGAAAATATTGTTTCATAGTAGTTTTGAGAGCATAGTAAGAGAATTAAGATTGAATCCTAATACCTATTACTTGCTATGTTACAACTAATCCTGTGGAACTTGTGTTTCATCACTGGAGTGGAGGGAATTCAATACATTATTTAACCTATTGAGGATGTTTGCCTGCTTGCTTATCTGACAATCTTTCTTCCACACACTCATGGTGCCCTCTGGCGAGGATATTTTAGCATGCAAAATATCATCTATCTTCATTTTGATGTGTATTCGCATATTGGAAAAATTATTTTAGTGGAATCATTATTTTTAAATGCAAAAAATGAAGCATTTGAGAATTTGTTTTTCAGTGATGAATTTTAAAATTTTTTAATTATATTTCGGCTCATGGGTTATAATTTTGCAATTGAATTAAGTGGAAAGATCTGTCTAATTTTTGTCAATTTTAATTCAACAGAACCATGTATGATAAGTTCAGCAATTGTTCACAATTTTTTTTTTCATTGAATTACTTCTAATCAAAGTTAATTGCATACTTTTTTAAAAAATAGTTTTCTACCATCATCCATACTTTTTTTTTAGTTAAATTAAAAATAACTTTAAGCAATTCCATACCATTGAAACAATTGTGGATGTTTATCAACAAGTTTTAATTTCTCTTTATTGTGTACAATCTACATCATAATATGGCTCTTAATCTCCTCCAGTGCTTTTTAAAAAGTTTTTAATTCCCAAACCATGATTGTTCAAAATTATTGCTGCTTTTATTTCTGAAATTTCATTTTTTTTTGCCACTTATTTTTTTATCCCACTTTTATTAAGCTGAATTCATTCTTGAAATTTCCTTTTGATATTCTTGATCAATATAAGAATGTAACAGAAAAATGGTCATTATTGGTTGCATATCAGATTCTTGAACATTTTGTATTTTTTTTTAAACCCTTTATTATTTTAACTTTTATGTATATGAAGCATAGAGAATATATTTTAATCATAAAAAAATTTAAACTTTATGACTTGCAAAGTTGTCAAAATTTAGACCTTCCCAGAATGTATAAAAGGAGGTTTTGGAGACCTCTCGCACTGTTTTTAGCATTTTTTAATGTAATTTTTTTTTATTATTTCAGAAAAATGTCGTCCGCTGATGAAGATGATGCATCCAATGTTGATTTGGATTCTGATGGAGATAGTGAAATATCATATCCAGAAGATGAAGATGCTGCTATAGAAATAGAACAGAAAACTGAAGTTCCTGAGAGTATAAATTTTAAGGTTAATATTGTTGATATTGCATTTCATCCAAAAAGAAACCTTATTGCCACTGGTCTGATTGATGGTTCTATTACTTTGCATTCATATGGTGTGGGGGATGTGAAAAACATGGAATTACAAACTTTTGACCACCATAATAAAAAGCCATGTAGGGCTGTACACTTTTCTGCTTCTGGTGAACATCTTTTTACTGGTGCGCAAGATACTACAATAGGTGTGGTGGACCTTGAAACAAATTCTGTGTTCCGCAAGTTTGGAAGAGAAGGTGGATCCCCAATCTATTCAATATTACCTATTGATAATTATCTTTTAGCATCTGGAGAAGATGAAGGTGAAGTGATTTTATGGGATTTCCGAATGCAAGCACCCATTGAGGTTTTTCAAGACTGTGAGGATTATGTCAGTAGTTTGATAATAAATAAAGAAAAAAAGCTAATGTTAGCAACTTCAGGTGATGGAAGACTTTCTGTTTATAATGTCAGGGCCAAGAAACTTGAAATGCAATCAGAAGAGTTGGATTCTGATCTCTTGTGTGCTGGCATTTTCAAAGGTGGCACTAAAGCTGTTGTTGGTTCTACAGATGGAGCCCTTAACATATTCAATTGGGGTGAATTTGGAAATATCAGTGACAGATTTCCAGGCCATCCAGGTTCTGTGGACTCGATGGTTGTTATTGCAGATGATGTTATTGTCACTGGATGTGAGGATGGCAAAATTCGAGCTGTCCAGCTGTTTCCTAATAGATTTTTGGGCTCTTTAGGAAACCATGGTGGATATTCAATCGAAAGAGTGCGTTTGTCTTATGATTCAGCATACATTGCCAGTTCATCTTATGACCAAAAAGTAAAATTCTGGGACTTATCCGGTATTGAAGAACTCCGGAACGAAGATGTAAAAGAAACAAAAGAGAAACATAAACAGTTAAACAAGCCTGTGAATGACTTTTTTGCTGACTTGGTTTAAAAAAATCCTTGTACATGTTATTTTAGATTAAATTGGAAAAAGTGCCTTTCTGAATTCATTGGAATTATTTAGTATCTTTTTTTTTTATGAAATTTAAATACCTGCTATATTTAAAGTTTCTTTAATTTGTGAAATTTATTAATTGAAATGAATTAAAGATCATGAAATTCCCACAAATCATTATTTTATGAAGCTACACAATGTATTGTAAAAATGTTAAATTTTGTCTTGAACATAATACATATTATTTCAGTTAAAACCCAATGAAAAATAATTTTAATTGAATATGTAAGATTTTCTTCTTGCTCATCTTCTTTAAAAAGAAAGCACTTATAACTAACTAGAAGTAGAGGGGAAAAAATCTAGTTGTTTAATTATCAGAATTTTATCTTGCTGTATTTCCATAAGGTAAAGAAAAAATCAACAACATTAATATTATATTGTTTTTGTATCTAAAGATAATATGTTTCAAATGCAGTCATCATATATACAGATTTTTCATTTTATTTCATATAAACTACTTATTAATACCTGAAGTATTTAAATGGCATTTTGGCAACTGATTTATTATTTTGATAGAAAGGAAGCTTTAATATAAAGAAAGTGTATTTATATTTCATACTTTGTTTTATTATTATTTCAAGTTCTCTCTATTTTATTTTTAATCATTCATGTTCTTTGACTCATCCTATTTAATTCAATGAGTACGAAATTTTATGCTTGATATAAAGAAAAATATGAATAAACCATAGAAATCAGTCTTCTATTTCATATTTCTTACTAATTAGAATGAATTAATTGGTCCTAAAATGCTGCCACATCCTTTTTATTCCTTATCCACATTGTTGCTTTAACAATTTTTTTATTTCATTTCTCTCTTCCAAGAAGATATTACATTGTTAAAAAAAATGTCAATAAGAGCATGAAATTTCAGTGGAATTGATGCAGAAGAGTGATGAGGGGGGGGGGATAGTTAAGAGGCAATAATAATTTTCTGAGATGACATTTTTTTATTTAAAATGCATCATATTGTTGGAATATTATTGCAATTATTAATATTAGCCACCTTTAGTGACTAGCTTGTTTGCCTAATTTATCGACTATAGGAAACAGTTAAAAGAGATGAAATTAAATACATCAGTTTACTACAAATTGATGCAGAAGAGTGATATACTACAAATTACTGGATGCAAATTAAATATGTATGAACAAAAGCAGAAGAAAACATATTTCGAAGATACTGTCCAAAGAAGGCAATTTTTGAATAATTTTTACTTGTAAAAGATCCCAATTAATTGTTTTGATAGCTGAGTTTGAATTTATCATAACATTATTTGATAGAAACCAAAGTTAGTTAAAAAAAAATATATATATATTAAAAATTGTACGGAAATGAAGTTGATATCATTAAAAAATAATCTTAGGAATCAGATACCAGGTTTTCATAAATGTAAACAAAGTTTTATTCAAAACTTGCCAAACTCATTAACAAAAAATAAAAAAAATTAGCATATTTTGGGAGACTTAATGTCTTAAAGTTAGAACTTGGCACCGTTTGCTGCCACATATCTAATTCTTCTTTGACCATTTCTTTTAAGACAATTCAGAAACCATTTTTGTGAGCTAATAGACTTGGAAGATATGAACAACAGTTACAATAAGCAAGTCTGAGTGATTATCAATCTGATGATGATTAAGCCTTTTTTAGTGCTTCATTAAACTTATTTAATGTGTTTCTTTCATCCTGGCTTTTATTTTCTTCTTCTAACTAACTAGAAATTTTGGTCCTATAGCTGAGAAATTTAATAACATTTTGCAGTTCCATTAATTATTTAAGTTAAATGTTAAATTAAATTTTGCATAAATGTTTAATAAAGCAATCTCGAATGTTTCGACAAAATTTTTTTACATCTCGCTATTGCTTTACTGCTGTTGCTTATTACATGAATAAATTACCTTTTCAACTTATTTATAATTATATTATGGGCTGTATACGTTTTATCCCATTATCTTTTTTTTATATATATATAATTTATAGTGCAAGAGAATTATATCAAAGTTAAAATAAATTTTTTATTGCAGTTAGTATTGTAAAAATAGTGTTTAAAATTAATCTTGAGCAGATCTGATTATCTTGTGTTTTTCTTATTCTAAATATTTGACATTCTTATGGTCATTTGTGGCCTCCACCCCTTGTAATTGCCAAATGCTTGGCATAGTTTGACCAAACATGGCCTTTGTGCCATTAACCCCCTCACCTATGTAGGGCCCTGAATATGGATTACTTTAGTTCTGTCCATCCTATCTGCTCTATTTTTTTCTGTTAGAATGCTATGCAGTGTTATTTCATTTTTTTAAAAGAACTTGCTACTATTTCTTGAAATTTCTTTCATTTTTCATATCCTGAAAACATGAAAAAAATATTGTGATTGTGAACCAAAACACCAAAGAATTATATTCTAACATTTCATTTATTTGTTAAAATACATAAATCATCTAAAAAAATAATAGAATAAAAATCTCACTTGGGGAATTTCTTTTTCTTGTTTTAATAAAGTTGAGTTAGAAACAAGAAATGATAACTTATCTATAATTTGACAAAACTAGCAACAAAAATTTAGCCTTGTCCTTGAGCTTTGACTACTTATCATGTTAATTTTGATGGGCAAGCAGCTTTTTTCTGGGCCTTATTTTTATTCGAATCGGCAATGATGACCTAAGAATTAGTTCAGGAGCTGGAGGAAGCTTGTCTCTTTGGTCGAGGGATTGAAGAGTGTAACTTCGTAAAATAGTAGAGACAATGATCTTTTCTTCCATTTGAGCAAATCTTTGACCTAAAAAGAAAGTTGCCTTTTAGTAAATACACTTGTAAGATTTTTTATTATAAATTCCATTTTTAAATCACATTTTATTCATGTGAGGTAGTATTAGGACTACTATAGTTGATAATAAAGACTAAATAATCTTCGCCATCAAGGGTGATCAGAATGACTATTATAACAATAGCAGAAGGCATAATTGAAGTAGGAGTTGTCAGTTGTGCTCACCAGCCAATGCCCTACCTCTCCCATTTAAAGTGTATAATCATTGAAACGGAAGTCACTCGATCCCACAATATTGTTATTAATTAGTGATAAACTGGAATTATTAAGAAAATTGTATGTCATATTATTATGCAATTAAAGAGTCCTTCATAAGATTAAAAATATACTTGAACAAAATTTTATTTTGAGCTGTTATTTTCTTCCAATAAAATGTTATATTTCAGGGGAAAAAGTATTTTATTTCATGAATTTTTTCCCAAGACATGTTGATATCCTTCAGTTATATATGTGAGTCCATATGAATTGTTTTAATTCTCATCTCCAAGTCTCAAAGAATGGTAGAAAACTTTTATTTCGACCTCCATTTTATAGGATCCATTAGTACTGACCTTATTAATGCTCCCTTTAAGTTATTTTGCCATAACAAATTTGACTAATTATTAAAACTTCATAAGGATTCTGATTATTCACAATGGCTTGTCTTTTTTTCTTTAAAAGTTTATTTTGATGCTGTAGTTTTTTTTTTTTTTTTGTAAACAACTTATTTATGTTAATCCTAGATATATAAAATTTGACTTTTTTTAAAAATCTTTAAAGCATTAATGTATACAGTTGCATTTAAGGTTTGAATGTTCTATAAAACAGCATATTAAAATGATTGTTTTATAACTCTTTTCCAAATACAAAAATTGAATTATTTTGATCCTAACATAGGAATTATGGAACTGCATAATTTAATGATTATTTATAAAATAACTAAATTTAATTTGGATACTCATTTCTGAAATATGGAAAAAAAAAAAAAAAAGAGATGAAGTAATTTTAAAATATCTTTCACAATTCATATTCAATTTTTATCTTATCTGTTATTTTTATTTACACTATAGACCTTTTTTTTAAAATTAAGATCAACGAGATAGTACTTAAAATGGCAAGATCTGCAAGAATAATTTTTAAAAAATATATAATTTAATTTGCTATTTTTTGAAAGTGAATTATTTTTTTAAAATATTCCATCTTGTAAATTGAAAATGATTTTTTAAAAGAATGCTCTTATTTTTCTCTGTTATGTCATTTAAGCCTAGTTTGCATTGAAAAACATTATTTATGGTGAGAATGCTGAGTGACATTTAATTTCTTTGGTTTGGTAGTGAAATCGTTGGTAACATCACAACTGTACATTTATAATATCACTATCTAACTTCAATTTAAATATCAATGACATCAAGCTATTACTCTGCACTTATTTATTTCCATACAAAAATTTCCATACATGATTTTTTTTAAAGATGTGTGAACTTTCGGATTTTTGTCTATTTAATCTGTTTTCTATCATTGTCATTATTTTTTTATATTAAAAATATTATAACAATTTTCATTTTTTTTTCATTTTATTCAATTTCTGTGCACTTGCATGAATCTCCTTTATCTATGTAACTCTTATATCAATCAATATGATACCACATTAGATCTGATACCTGAAGTATATTACTCTTTTTCATTCCATTAACTTACCAATACAGTTTCTAGGACCAGCAGAAAAAGGAATATAAGCGAATGGGTGTCGATTTGCACTATTTTCTGGCAGAAATCGGTCAGGATCAAATTTTTCTGGATCTGGAAACCATCTCTCATCTCTGTGTAAACTGTAGATATAAACAAGACATGAAGTTCCTTTTGGAATTGGATAACCGCCTAAAACAATAAGATGGATGTTATCAATCTTAAAAAGATGCTTTATATTTTTCTCATATATGAAGTATACAAAAGTAAATTAGTAATCAACATTTATTTTCAACAAGATTTATTTTCAAAATTATAAATGCACATCAAATTTAGAACCAAATCTGTTATCATGTTGACTTCTGTTAGGCTAGGAACAAACAAAAAATGCAATTTCCTAGGTAAATAAAAATTGGTATGTGATCTTGCTATTAAAAACATAATTCTGCACTGAATTTTGATTTCAATCATGAAAAGAAAGTTTTTCCAAAATGTATACTTGGCTTTATCAGTATACGGCAAATCTAGTATGTTTAAAATCTACAGTATTTATGCTGGTGGAACGCTGCTTCCAGTATTAAAAGTAATTTTTAATCATTGTACATCCAAGAAAGTTTGTAATCCAAATAAGAAAAACTTTACCTATTTCTGAATTCATTTTTTTTTTTCTGAACTTCCATGTCATTAAATGAAAAGGTGGCAAGTGTAATATATCTGCCACTGTAATTGACATAGGAAAAGAAACATGCAATCATAGATTGTTCCGCACTTCATCTGCCTAGCAAATTCTAAAAGCTACATTTCTCTCTCTCTAAAGGATGTATATTTAATTTTGGTGTTATTGAAAATTCTAACACTGACTTATTGTATTGCTGTTGCTTTCCTTCCAAATAATATGTTTCTTATTTATAATATTGGAACTTTGTAATAGATTTTTCTCTTACTCCTGAAGTGTTAAGAATTTTAAATTTTCTTCTCTTGTCTATATAAAACTCATGCATAATATTTAATTCCTATTTTCACTTTGTTCTTTTAATTTTGCATCTCCTTGCTGCTTTTAGTGAATAATTTTTTTGTACTTTAAGCTAACATGAGTTTGACACAGTATTGGCCCTTGCACTAAAAAAATCAATCAATCAAGGCGGTAGTTCATTTCTTCTTGGGACAAACTGCTTGAATTCTGATCTCTACCATTCTTCTTATATCATGCAAGTTGTTATTTTCTTATGATTTAGTAATATTTAAAATGATGATCTTTCCTGTTACACCCTAAATGTAAATATTGAGTAAGATTTTAGTTACAATAACCTATACTTTTTAAAAATTGAATAAATAAAAGAAGAATAAAATGTCATGGCTGAAGACTTACATATATTTGTATCTTCGTTTATTTGTCTTGCAATGATGGGAACGGATGGGTATAGTCTTTGAGATTCCTGTTAAAGAAGAAGAAAAAAATAAATAATTGCAATCATTAAAATACAATAACTTTTTAAGTATAATGATATTAAATATGTTTCAATTATATTAAAAGGAATAAAGTTCAGATTTATTATAACAAATGACAATTGAAGCTGACTGTATTTTGGAAGCTATAAACAGCATTATCATTAAATAATATAATTTATGTTTCTATGCATCTTAAAACTAATAAATTTAATTAATGATTAAATATAGTTCTTTACATCATTTAAATTTTTCTCTAACTGGAAGCATATGATTATTTCTCATGATATAGAAATTAGTAACTGGGCCATAATTAGAGTGGGAACTATTTACCTACAAGTGTCATATTAAAAAGAATTGATTAATGTATATAATTTTTAAAGAATGATAACTTAGCTGACAGTACCTTGAGAACGCAATCCAAATACTTCATATCTTTGATATCCTCGGTAGTTGCATGTCTTTCGGTATCATCTCCAAAAATGCTGTCCAATTCTTCATGAACTTTTTCTTGCACATCTTTGTGCAATCCGATTAGGTATAGAGCCCAGCTTATGCCCATCGAAGTCGTATCGTGACCCTAATAGAAAAAAATTAGTGTGAATATTCAACTTCATGACAGCACATACAAAGAATAGCAAAGAAATATTCAGTATTTACTTTTAGTTCAGTGCCTCTAATCATTTGAAAATAAAGCATATCTCAATGGAGAATGTTTCAGTAAAATAATCAGTTTGAATTTGACTGATTTTATCTTAAACTACTATATTTTGGGTGTCTTAGTGTTTAGATTCGTCTTTTAGAAGTTTAAAAAATGATTATTTCTTATATTGTTAATAATAAAAATATTAATTATTATGATTTCAGAAAAAAATAATATTGATTATCTTTCAGTTGACCGATTAAGTTGAAAATTTTATATTAATTTAGAATTGTTGTCATAAACATCATATAATTTCAAAAATATTTTCTTTAAACTCATGGGGGATCCGGAACATGGAAAATTGTTAAAACCTCAAATCAAATTTTTTTAACGATTATAATACTTTGTTTTTTAAACTACATGTTACTAAAAAATAAAAATTGGGGAAGTGGTTTCCCCAAAACTTTCTTTCGTACTCTAATAAATTTTTCATGCCAGAGAACACCTTACATTTCACTTATGTACAATAATTACAGAACATTAACGTTTGGAGTGAATTTAGCATTTTTACTGCATCTACCGTGTCCTTGGCAAGTTATTTGAAGGTTAATAATATCCAAAAATTGAATTTGCGTTTTAGACATCCTTTTCTCAACCAATTGGAACAAAAATTTGACATAAAAAGGTACTTGTTGTCGCAGATTCTCATACCAAATTTGATATATTCTATTGCGTTTTTAAATTATCGCGTTCATTTATTTCTGAAAGTACAGACCGACAGACAGTCAACCTTTTGGCAGGTGCCTCCATTATAAATGTTACATCTGTGTACCGAATCTTATGTATTTAGTATTCAGTAGTTATTGTTGTAACTTATACAGCCAGACTTCCTCTGAACAGATTTCACTCAATATTTGATAGAAATTTGCAAATTTGGTGTAAAAACTCTGTGGTGACGCTTTATAAGCCAGATAACAGCTACGAGACATGAGAAGCTTCTTTTGTCTTGTGGTCATGTTACTCGGCTACGAATCAGAAGGTTGCGAGTTCGATCCTCGCTTATCGCCAATAGCAACATTGGTGACCCGGTAACGAAAATACGCAAAACTTCATACAACAGTTGTGGCGCCCTCTACCAGAAATAAATGGGAAAAAAAGCAGATAAAAAATGAAGCTGATAAATAATCAGCCAATAAATAAATGAAACTGATAAATAATCAGTCAATAAAAAAAATGGATAAGGTGCAACTGACAATATATCACCACTAATAACAGCAAAAACAGGACAAAATATCGTTCATCTCACTTTCGACGCACTGGAGGGGGAGTAATGTGGTGACGCTTTATAAGCCAGATAACAGCTACGAGACATGAGAAATTTCTCTTGTCTTGTGGTCATGTTACGCGGCTACAAACCAGAAGGTTGCGAGTTCGATCCTCGCTTATCGCCAATAGCAACCCAATAGCAACAACTCTATATCAAATTTCAACCGTCTTGCTTAAATCTTTTTTCAGTTATTTTTGTCATAGACGGAAGGATATTTTCTAAAAATATGTTTTTCGAACTCAGGATGGTTTAAAACGTGGAGATCCGTCAATATCTCGAGTTTAAATTTTTTGATGATTACTATACTTTCTCTATAATGCGTATACTGCAAAGTAAAAAGGAGCAATGAATTTAGATGGTATACATGAAACTATAATATTAATATTTAAACTTAAATAATTTAAATATTCTATTAGATCTTCATGATTCTTGGAACATCAATTCTATTTGCCTCCTTGTCAAGTTTAAAATTGAAAAGACATATGACAAAGCCTGGCAAAAAAGGAAACTTTCTCCTCTTTTTTTTACTGTTGATATCCAGGAAAATATTTGAACTCGTAAAGAAAGCAATTTTAAAGAGAAGGAAAAATAAATTTTAAAAAAGTTCTATTCGTTACTACCTCAAAATATGTGAAATGGATCAAGAAATCAGAAAGTCGGATGTGGGAATTTTAATTTAAATTCTTTTGAGAAAAATTGACTATGATTTTAATAAAAATTTTGCAAAATTCAGCAAACTGCATTTGATGTTTCAAACGAAACTTAATTAGAACGGCGATTCTTTGTTTTGTACAATATTTTATGGATCTTTTTTCTACTAATTTTAGAAACGATATTACTGCCAAATGGAGCCTGGTGGTAAGGTCTCGGCTTCGGAACCGGAGGGTTTCAGGTTCGTGACCCGATTCCACCTAAGAACCGTCGTGTAAGGGGGTCTGTTGCACGTTAAATCCATCCTGACCAAACGTCCTCCCGCTGGTGTGGTGGGGAGAGGGGGATGCCAGCTCATGTCTTGTCCTCGTCATCTGACCGCGGTTCAAAATTACGAGGTCCGTCCCAAAATAGCCCTAGTGTTGCTTCAAACGGGACGTTAATATAACCAAACCAAACTGCCAAATAGGTCAAAATATCATAATTTATTTATTTATTTATTGCATTAAATCTTTAAATTTAAGCTTTGAGCTACATTGAGTCCATTTACGAGAATTTGTGTGCCAAATTTCATTGGATGGATTCATCTGGATATCACGATCACACATATACAAACATTTTGTTTTATGTGCATATATATGATTATTTTGTCATTTTACATAGTAATTGTTAAACAATGTCATCAGATTAAACAGTCTTGGAAATGGTTTTCTAATGTTAATCAGTATTTTACATATTGATGAGTAAGAAAAACGCACTCTGCATAAGGAGAGAAAAAAAAATCAACATTACCTCAAACGCAAACGTGTCGACCTCTTCTCTGATGTCTTCTTCGGTGAGAGATTTCGTCTTAATGTGATGCTCTAAAAGTAAATCCATCAAAGCCATCCTTTTTTTCTTGGTTCCAATATCCGGATCGCCGCTAAGAAGTTTCCTTTTCTTTTCCTGTATTACCTGAAAAGAAGAAAACTTGTAATGATGAAAGTACAAGAGACTCCTTTACATTTTTCATTCAATAGATACTAGCTGCCTTTGATGACCTACTGAACTGCCGAGTTTATTGAACAAAACGTCAATTGAATCTTTTGTGCATAATTCTGTCTAAGACTGAATGGCTTTCTTAGCAAAGTATTTTTGAACTAAAAAATTTTAATAGTCATGTAAGTCTTATTGTTTTAGACGCTTAGTGTGTTTTACCGCCTCTAATTTCCTGTCATTTCACTTAGAATGCGTAGTTTAATTTTAAACGGGAAGTGATTAAACTTCAATAAATCCAGTAGTAAACTTCCCGATTCAAAACACATTCGTAAAAAAGTGTAAGGATCTAAAATAGAATAATTCTTGGAAATTTTGCATGTCTAATTAAATATATTTGATGATTTACGTAATATATCTGAGGATTATTCAAAATTCTTTCTTTAATTCAATAAAAAAATGGCGTACCACCAAAAAAAAAAAGCAAACGTAAAGTTTTAAAGAGCGATCATATAAAAATGTTTAAAAATAATCGAACTTTATTATTTTTTTTATCATAGTCTACTTCTTCTATTAAATTTAAATTTTAGCTGAAATTGTGACAAAAATTATTAAAATCATGCAATGAAAAAAAAAATTTTCTAAATGGGAAAAATACGCCGAATCTTCATATTTTGATTTTCAATATTAAACGGAAATCAGGATGAAATATTAACAGCAACAATGAAAGGATTTAAGATTCGTTTGCAACAATGAAATATTGTTGCAAAATGCATTTAAAATACCTTAAAAAGTTAATTAAATCTAGATAGAGAAAAATCTATGGCAGTTAAACTGATATCATTTAAAATATTTGTTTTTTAAGAAGATGTAAAATTTATTTTCCTGATATAATACTTACGGATGTTACCGCGAAAAATCTCACTCAATTTTTAGTTAATTAATATTTAAAAAGAATTACACATTGACACACATTTTCACCCTCCAGAATATAT
>JAPMOR010029427.1:139901-150035 GCA_026543865.1 Argiope aurantia
AAAAAAATAAAGAAGAATTAATAACTATCTGTAATCAATTAAAAAAAAGCTCAAATGTTACAATACAGAATTCATTGTTCGTCTGTTACAATTTCTGGTTAAATTCTTTAATGTACCGAGTTTGTCGCCAAAATGGCAATCCACATAATCAAGTGCAATATTCCTCTGACAAGCTTTCGGGGATACCTCATTGTATTACTTGTCTTATCAACCACTTAGTAATCGCATTGTCAGCGATATGAAAGGACACACAAAAGTATATTTCAAACAAAACTTTTTTTTTTAACGTAGGAAATATCTTCAAGTTAACTTACCGTCATTGTGAAGTTGTGAAGGATTTTTAAGTGCTGGTTTAGTTCTTTACCAGCCACCGTGAAGTTGAAAATAAAGTCTGACCAATAGTAACTGTTCACCATTCTTTCCATTATTATTTCACCAGCCCTAAAAATGGTTTAAAAATCAATTATTACATATTTTATCCACTGAAGAAATAGAATAAAAAGCTAACAATAAGATGTATGTTTTGTTTTAATTTCTCATATAAGATATAATGGAAAAAATATTGCAATTGTCTGTTTATTTTTTTAACTTACTATGCATCAGGGAAAAAAAAAGCCGCTTTGGTATTAAATTTCTTTGCCCATATGTACGTAAACGTAATCATTCAAAAATGCTTGATGAATGAAATTTGGTATGTTGCCCTTGCCCTCGGCTACAAGCTGGTTCGTCCAACTAATTAATTATAATAATAGCAATAAGATTTAAAATTTGCAAGTGCTTTAATTAGTCATTTTTTTATTTTACGCTTTAATAAAATAGAATTATAGCCATCCGATAAATTAATTTCCAGTTGAAATTTATGAACGTAATAAAGTATAAGCTTCAAAACATAATCTATAAAATTGAAGATTCCGAAAATTGACTATTATAAACGAAATAAATTTTTTTAAATTGTCAAATTTTTCGAGCTTTTTAGATTAAACTGTTCCTAAATAATAATAAAATTAAATTAAAATGCACCCAAAATCAAACAGTAAAGTAAGGTTATGTAAATTTAAAAAAAAATTAAAAATTGCCTGTAGATAAATTAAATGAACAGAACTGTAAATAAATGCAACAATTCGCCGGCAGTTTGAAATGTTGATTTGAATTTTTTTGTCACATTATTGAAACAATTTGAAATGCATTTTAATTTTTAGTAAAAAGACATAAAAATAGAAAAGGTACTGTTTGAAATTTAAAAAAGAATGCAACTTGAACTAATAGCTCGGACCAATATTATAAAGGTATTATAAGAAATCTTATCATTTAACAAGCAGAAAATATTTACTCGAATAAAGAATTATTTAAATGCTTTTAGATAGTTTTTCTATTCAGTCATTTGATCCTTTTTTTTTGTATGATATTCCAACTGAATTTGATGAAATTGGTTTGATATATTATTATATCAAAATTAATCTCCAACTCACACACAAAAAGGAACTGTATGACTTAACTTTTGAGTATATTTGATGGCTAAGAACTCGTCATATAATCGGCCCTAAGTTACGAATGACACATTTAATTCGTCTTTATAATAATAAATTTAATAAAATTTTATTCGTCAATAAACCTGTTATACGCTATTTCGTCCATCACCAAATTAAATCTGTTAAAATAGGAAAAATCCTTTAAAAAAATTCTGCACTTTTTATTGGTATAAGAATTATTTATTCCATTATAAAATGCTTCTAGAATGTTCTATGCACAAATTGGGGTTAAAACGCATGATAAAATTTAATCAATATTACTTTTTTTTTAATTTTCAGGGGGAAAACAAACTTTCCAGAAGTGAATTAAGAAATTTTTCCTCCTCCAATTTCTCCGCCAACACTCTATTATTTCCTCCTTTCCTCTGCGTAAGAAATATACGACATAATCTTTTTGATCACAGCTCACGCACTCTTTTGACCACACTCAAATTATAATATTTAATTCTATATTATTGAAAAAATAAACTGTGAAACTATAAAATAATGTAAAAATTACTTTTATATGATAATCTTTCGGAAAGTAAGCGAAAAATTAGACGGAAACTCCGAAATTCCATTTAATTTTTAAATAAATATGAACAAAATTTTGAAAAAAGAGCTCTGAAATACACATTCTCATTTTCTCAAGGCATATTTCTGCCAGATTGAGGTTCAGCGGTCCGTTCTGTAGATCGTCGACAGACGGACTTTCATCTTTATTGGTGTTATAGATATTTGTAACTAGTCACCTCTGGCGACCATGAGATTCGTCGGGTTTATTGTTTATATTTAAATTCAATTAAATCATTTAGATATAATTTTATCCCCATGATTCCATCAAATTGTCAGATATTAAAGCTGTGTTATTTTAATTGTCTTTCATATGTTTTGTTCATCGTGATTGTATGAACTTTCCTAATGGGGAACAATCCCATGACATCACAACGCTATTAAAAACACAATTATCTCGTCCGTCTAACTTTCACGGTGCTGTAATATTACATTTTATTCGTTTTGTAAGCTACTCAGATATTAAGCAGAATGCTTCTTCTTTAACTTTCAACAATGGAAGAAAATACTACAATGGAAATGGTTTGATTTTGAGTTCAACAACAAATTTTTTTGTTAAAAATTATGGCTAAATTAAAAAAAAAATATCAAAATTCAGGAAAAATTTGCAGGCCAACTAAATTGGCATCGTTAAAGAGACACTTTTTTTAAAAGTAAAAAGTTGTAAAAATGAATATTGTGCAATAATATTTTTGAGAGCCATCGGGGAAGAAAATAGCTTCCAAAATCTTTCCAATTTTAAGCAACTAAATAAAAGGCCAAAATCTTGTTCAATTTTTAACTAATTAAAATTCAAACTAAATTTTTTTAAAAATCTCTCCAATCTGCACATTCTCGCAATCCAAAATATGTGTTAAATTTCGTAACTCAAAGTCTAACGTTCAGTTTTGTACAGCGCCACACGCATATACACATCCTCTTTCATTTTTTAATAGAGGTAATTGAATTTATTAAACATGTATTACCCTTCAATTTAATAAAAATGTTAAATATATTCTTTCGTTATTTAATCATGGCTATAATTAAAAATAAATTTTAAAAAAATCGTAAAAAACAAAAGACTAAAAAACTCCCGAAGTAATTAAATTGGCATCAATGCGTAGATAATTTTAGTATAAAAATATTTATAAGCTGCTCTACTATCTGAAAATTGCGATAAATAAGGCGTTTTATTCTGCTGATCGCTGGACTTAGAATTAATTTGGCAGGTACTATTTTTTGGGGTAATAGATGCTAGACAAAAAGATTTTTTTTCCAAATTTTAATTAAATATATATTTGTACACTACTTTGAAACGGAAAAAAAAATTAGCATTTCAGTGATATCAATTTTGTTTCTGTACGATTTATTTTAATATTAATAAATTTTTCAAAATATTTTAAATATATTTTATAACACTATTTTTTTGTTGTTTTGATACTGTTTTATTCATATTTGCTTTGCAAAGACATTACATTTTTGTTTGTTCGTCCACGCATTTTCGTTCCAAAGATTAATCTACTTAGATAAGATTAACTCTTATCCGAGATTGGAAGCAACTTTTTTTCTGTTTCGTCTAACGCTTTTTGCCAGCTATTGTGTTTATTTTTTATTATAAGAGTGAAGAATTACAATATTCTTGTTGGGAAAGTTGGTGACGTGATATAATTTTTCTGCGCATGCCCGAGCCGTGACGTCAAGTTATTTCTCGTTCTGCCTTTATACATTATGTGGTAAAATCCTAGATGGGCCCACCTTTTGGCCACTTATTAGAAATTTCGCCAAGTTGACTACTAATTGAATATTTATTTTTTTCAATTAAAAACGATACTTGAAGGCTAAAAATAATAATAAATATAATAAATAAATAAATAAATATAAAATAATAATAATAATAAATTAAAATAAATTTTAAAAAATCCGTCTAGGTTGATTATTTAATAATAAAATAAAAAAAGAAAGAATAATAAAATAAAATAAGAAATATATAAAAATAAAAAATAAATATATCAAATAAAATAAATATAATAAAAAATAAAATAAAAAAAAAACCCGCCTGGGTTGCTACCTTGGCGACGTTATCGCCACTCGTTTGGCGAGAATTCAAAAAGACGCCAAGAGGTGGGCTGTGCTAGGATCCACCCTATTATGTTATAGATCAAAAATACTTAATGTAAATGAATGTCAACTTGAACAATCTGTACTAATAAGAGATTGTGTAGTTGTAGGTTTCTTTAGTAAAATATGGGTAAAAGTTTATAATCACTTTTGCTTGGGCTTGAAGCTCTTATTAATTGTTATAACTTTGATAATCATAACTCCTGCAGACTCCATGTTGAAGATTTTGAAAATCGCGCCAAGAAGTGCAATTTCATCAAAATAAGAATAACACTACCGGACTCTTTTCTTGTTGAAATTAACTCTTGCATTATCGGTCACTGTAAAGCGGCACGGGAAAAAGAAAGGTAAGTAGTTTAGCTATTATCTTTAAAATTATATATGTAGATTTTACAATTTTGTTACAGTTTCCATATAAATGATCATAAATATTTCATAAAAAATATTTCATTTGAAAAAATTTGATTGCAAATGTTATATTTAAATAAAGATTTTAAGAAATCACACATAGAGGATAAATCTTAAAAATATAAAACCTGATGAATCAGTTCTAAAATATTATTTATATTTAATTATTTCTTCCAAGAAGTCCGAATCTGTTTTATTTATTTAATGAATAGTGATTGTAATGAACAAACTGGAAATCAGATATATTTCCTAGTCTGTGAATAAGTTCTCATACACGCATTAAAATTTGCTATATTTGAAATGAAAGCATTGGAAAATGATGTAAAAATATGGATTGTATAAAAGATGCGAAGATAAAATTGATGTACAAAATGATATAATGTAAATATATATATTATTCTTTTATAAATGGTTTTAATATTTACATTTTACCATTTTATAAGTTGTCGTCTTACCTGTTACATATTCCATTATATTTTTACAATAGTTGCCACAGCATGTATTTCAAATGTAATGATAAAACAAAATTGTAGCTAGTGTACGAGAGTTTATTGGTACCAGATTCGAAAACAAATCTGACTTCCGGTTAATTGGTTGCAAGATATTAAAATCGTTTTCATCGGATAATAGTTTTCTAAAAAACTCCAAAAAATGGAAAAACTGTTAAATAAAAAAAATTACAAACGACAGACGAAAAGGATTTTTTACATACTTTTAAGAATTTTAATGAGAATAGATTACATAATGGTACGATCATTTTTGTTATCTTATGGTTAAGACTTAAGCATAGTATTCGGTTTGTCGACAAGCAATGACAAAACAATCCTTAAAATTCCGTCATTTTGGATGGTTATTAAGTATGGCAACAAATAGCTTTCAGAGTTGGAATTAAAATTGACAGGATTAAATTTGGGGAGAAATCATCGTAAAATAAATAAATAAAATGAAATCTAAGATCGCAAATTTCAAGTTATCATGTAAGAACACTATTATTTTTAAGTTATTATTTGCCTTAATTAATTTGTCATTAACCAGTTTAAACCGGTTTGAAACAATCACGGGACTTCTCTATCGGACTCTCTCTCTCGCTCTCTCTCTCTCTCTCTGTAAAATGAATCTGCTTTCAAAGATAATAATAATGCAATGCTGGTAAAAGCAGATAAAAAAAATAAATGCGATTAAAAGATGATGATGAAAATTGCCACTTATGCTTTATTCAATGCCTAAGCGATTTCGAACTTCAAAACCCCTTAGAAGAAAAAAAAAAATTATGTTCTCACATGACAAAAAAATTAACTTTGACAAACGAACATTAATTATAAGTCGAGTCCTCACTAACTATAAGTGATATACGTATATATTTTTAATGCATAAGAAAGTCTACTAGAGAAAAATTTTATTTTTCTTTCTACTATTTAAGAAACTCAAATCAATAAAAATATGAATACTAAAATTAACAAGGGCAGGAAACTAAGATAAATTTACCACAGTGCTGGTATTTAATGAACAACGTTGAAGGCACTATAAATAACTAGTTCAGTCATAAGTTTTTGCATTTAAATAATATTATATTGTTATTCAACAGATATTTCGAGATATAAGGAAAAATTTATATCAGATCTCCAAATTCAACATTGCATTATGAAAATTATTACTATTTGCAAATAAGTTACCTTGTTACAGACTTTACGTATTGAGAGTCACTGTTTTCTTGAGCATCAATGGTGACTCCCAACGTAGTTTCTGTAAATGAAATAATGACAATATTTTAATAAATTTTACTCTACTGAATTATAAATATCAGCCAGAAAATGTTTTAACTGCATCTTTTAAGAAACGTTTCCTTTTAATTCAATGTATATTTTTGCATCTTTATTAGTTAATAAAATGAAACAAAATATTTGTAGAATTTGTTCTATGAGAGATTACTAAATGACTGAGGTTCGGTTTAAAAATAATGTCCAAGTCGCTGTGGCCTTGGTGGTGAGAAGTGGCGAGATCTTGATTTCGGAATCGGAGAGTTGTAGGTTCGAGACCCAATTCTACCGAAGAACCATCGTGTAAACGGGGCTGGTGCACGCTAAATACGTCGGGGCCAAACGCCCTCCCGCTGGTGTGTTGTGGAAGTTTGGAGATGGGGTGTCAGTTTAGGTGTCATCCTCATCATCTGACCATGGTTCGAAATTACGAAGACAGTCCCAAAATAGTCCTAGTGTTGCTTTAAATCGGGACATTAAAATAAACAAACTGAAACTAAAGATAATGTCTGGTTGCAATGAATTTTCTTAGCAATTTCATGCCAAATGGGCTGCATTTTTTTTTTTTTTTTTTTTTTTTAAACATAAGAGCCCTTTTTTAACATTTCTTGTAGAGATCCAAGATTAAGGGGGGGGGGATTTTTTTATAGTTAGTAGGATTTTATCGAACTTGGCGTGAAACCAGACATTAATCTTACCGATTGCTACATTCATATTAAAGAGGTATCGAGCTTCTTATATGTTTTTAATGCATAGCGTCACAATTTATTGATCTCAAAAGAGTTGAATCTGCATGTTTTGTATTAAATGAAAAAATAAAAAAATTAATTATTTGCAAGGATTCTATTGGATTTTTTTTGTGGAATTTAGTTATAAATTGCATTATACAATTACTTTTAAATATTAATTCTTGGTAGAGGATTCATCATTTTTATTTTAAAAAAGAAAGTAAAATGAGAGTTGAATTTGGTGCAGTTTCTTCGAATGCAATTTCCGAGTTCATTTCATGAGCCTAATCGACTGTTTCTCAAATTATAAACTATATATCTCATAGTCAACAGACTTAATAGTTTTTAAATGTATTAAAAATTACTTAACTAAAAGATTTCATGCCTTAAAATAATTTTGTCGATATCAAGAATAGGCACTTTTATTGATCAGCTTGTTCATACAGAATATTGCTTTCCCAGGCTATTAAACTATTAATATGGATTGCATTGATTTAAAATTTAACTTTTGTTGTTTCATAGGATTGAAAAATATCAACTGAATGGAAATTTAGTTTTCTGCGAATACGCGTTACTTTTTTCTAACCCCGCTTCCGAAATAAAATATTTTAATTAATCAAATGTCTGCCTAAGATAAAATTTTTAGTCAAAAAGTTAACAGGAAAAAAAGGTTGTATCCCCCTTCCATTCGAAAAAAAAAAAAAATCTAGTGTTAGTATATGCCAGAGAAAATTATCTACTTATTGCGAGTTCCTAGACCTCATGATTGCGAGATTTCCTAAGCTAATATATATTGCCACGAAAAAGGCAAAAACTTAGTTAAAATTTTATTTAAATAAAAATAAAACAACTTTTAAACTGTGGAAAATTGATAAAGATCTTTCTCGCGTATTATCTGTAAAAACTGTGTATTTATAGGATAAAAATGTATATGCATGTACTTTGCCTTTACATATATACATTATGTTCTGTTGAGGAAATTAATAAATCTAAATTCTTATACTTTCGCCTTGTCCTATCGGCATTTTTAATAAAATATTATTGACTTCGTAAAATAACAACAACAAAAAATCTATCTTTTGCCATTATAATTGATCGATTTCTAATATTCTTTATTTTGAGACAGTCAACGATCGCTTCGAGCAAATAACGCGTACTGATTGACGGATCTTTTTCGAAGTCGTAACTGAAACGGTTTAATCTCAAATTGATCTAAAATAATGATATTCAAAGCTCCTAATTCGATGTATGCCGAAGAATGGAAATTTTTCATTCAATATTAAAGTTTCAAGAATATTTTAATAAATGTAAACTGAAGACTGCACTTTCTAATTTTTTGAGCAGTATGTTTATTGGTTCAAACAAAGTGAAATATAATTCTTCCTGTCATTTTTCAATGGAATGCTATGTTCATATCTATCGACCACGATTAGAGTGAACACTATGAATATAAACTTTGTTGAAATATAATCACCTTCACTATTTAGCTACAAAAACTTTAGACAGAATATTTAGAAATGGATAATCTCAAGTAAATTTAAAATGACCTTTTGGAAAAAGGAATACCTCACAGTTCATCTATGTGAATTTCGAGGAAGATAGAATGAAACATTCTATGTTTTCTATTAATTTCTTTTATTTCCACAGTGACAGTCTTTTTTCCTACGGGTTATAGGAGGTATATACCTCCTATAACCCGTAGAAAAAAAGATATGAAGAAATGATAGTTTATAGTTATTATTATAATTATGATAGAAAGATATTTACTTCATAAATAAGAAGTAAAATAATTATGCATATTTTAAAATTTTATATTTAAAAATCTCATTATTCTAAAGAAATCAGCAAGATTCCTTACTCCGAAACTTTGCTCTAATCTTTAATAAAGTTGTTCTTTCTTCTCCCCCGCTCGAAACTGTGAACCTCAGTCAACGTCGTGAACGGTCATGGCTGCTCAGATTTTCCCCCCTCTCTTTTCAGTTTTTCAGATGAGAATTATATGTCTCAAAATTTAATAAACCAGCGGGAATGGTCTCCCTAAAATTTTATCACATATTTTCTAATAAACTTGTCATGCCAGGCAAAGCCTTACATGGCATTGGCGCACATTAATTACGAAATATTAACTTCTGGCGAGAATTTAGAATTTTTGCTGAATCTATCGCGTCATCCTTGGCGAGTTATTTGACGATTAATCATCTGGAATAATGTTGATAGTCTCCAAAAATCGAATTTTTGTTTTTGACACGTTTTCTAAACCAAACGGAATAGAAATTTGACACGAAGCTGCATTTGTTGTCACAAATTCCTTAACAAAATTTGATATATTTATGTCATTATGTTTTTGAATTTACACGTTTACATGTTTCTAAAAGTACAGACCGAGGGACAGTCAACCCGTCATTGGTTTTGGCTCAAATTTTGACAGGTGTCTACACTACAAATATTAAATTCGCGTACGAATTTTATCTATCTAGCTCTCTTCGTTTCGTAATTATTGTATTAACTTATATTCGAACAGCTGGACAGACGGATTTTCTACGAACAGATTTTACTCAAATTGTAAAGACTGCATACGAAATTTCAACCATCTAGCTCGAAGTGTTTTTGAGTAACCTTTGTCGCAGATAAATGGATGGATATTTTTTTTTAAATATGTTTTTCGAACTCGGGAAGGTGGAGAATGTGGAGATTTATCAAAATTTCGAGTACGAATTTTTTGACGAGTACTATACTTACTTTACACCAAATATATATGTAAGCATTTTTCTCAAAAGTAGAAATAAGAAAGAGGAACGAAACAAATGATCACTAGTCTTATATAACATGGGATTTCCGGCCACGTGTCGATTGAATACATGTGTTGACCTTAGACAAGGGCACCGAAGGGATCGTTTTCACTTGATACGTAGAACTGATTGCGCAGTAATTTTTACACAACTTCAGTGGAATTGGAATCAGGAAACAAGAGAATACTTAGAATTTAGAATGACTCCTACATGGGTCGGATTAGGCAAAAAAAATTAGGAAATTAATTTAGATTAAATTAGATATTAAAATATC
>JAPMOR010029427.1:159391-185652 GCA_026543865.1 Argiope aurantia
ATGGCCGTCACACCATTGACGCACAGATGATTCTTCTGACCGAAAAAAAAAATTTAAAAAAAAAAATCGAACATCACTTATCTTCGCAAGGACACTGCTTTTTTTCCCCTCGAAGATTTGCTTACGGAAAACAATTTATAAAGACCGAGATTTGTTCTACATATAGGAATATATTTTGTGTGTAAGTGCTGCAAAAAAGTCTCACCTCTGTCGCTTCTGCTTTCGTGATGATGATGAAAGGGACGTACGAGACCCAGAAACAGTAGAGTTGCTTGTCACGGAACATCCGATCATAGCCAGCGGTAATTTGAAGGAGAACTGGAACGAAAGAAATGAAACAAATGAAACAGCTGCCGATAATCTAATGTTGTAATTCTAAATTCAGTAATAGCACCTACTCCTTTATTTGCCTCATATATTAATTTCTAAAAATGTATAATTTTGTAGTTTCGGTATATAAGATGTTTCCAAAACATGGAACAAACTTTTATTTCTCTAAATGTCGGACATATATACAGTGGCTCCCAAAATTGAGTATACACTATACTCTTTCTTCTTTAATTTTATTCTTTTTGAACTTAACATTCCTATTTATGGCTAATATTTATAAGAACGACAAAATATACATTAGCAAAAGTATTAGGTTAAAAAATAAAACGGAGGAATTAATAATATTTTTATTACAGTCATTTTTATGTCAAAGTTGCGAATTCCAAAGTCACAAAATTGAGTATATACCTTATAAAATATGCGACTTGACTACCATTATTTATTTTCAAATGAATAAGCAAAATAGTTTTGTTACTTTAATTGGCAGTCATTGATTTCCAAGCGAAAACAAACGTTTTGATTAACATAATGAGCTCCAGAAATGAAACAAATGCAGAAATTCGGAAACTTGTTATTCGATTGTCTGAAGTTGGTACATATCTATGAGAAATGGCAAGGGAAGTTCAACGCAGTCACGGATGCGTTCAAAAAATTATCCAGAAGTATCAAATGTATGGACAAATTGCTTATAAACTTGGAAGAGGACGAAAAGAAATCCTCAGTGCCCCGACCAAGAGAAGAGTTATTCGAGAGCTAGCAAGCAATCCTAAGGCGAGTGCTACAAAAATTGCTACATCTAATTCAAGAACAATTAGAGAGTGTGTTTCTGCAGAAACAATTCGAAGAGTAATCTGAAAAGCAAATTATAATGGTCGCATATAGCCAGAACAAAACCATTCATTTCCAAAGTAAATCGAGAGAAAAGAATTTCATTTGCTAAAAGTCATATTCCAAAGCCCCCCGACTTCTGGAATCAAGTAATATTCAGTGACGAAAGTAAGTTCAATGTTTTTGGTAGTGATGGTCGATGTTATGTGTGGAGAAAGCCCAATTCTGAACTTCTTCTTAAAAACACCAATGCTTCTGTCAAGCATGGAGATGGTTCACTTCTTGTATGGGGGGGCTGTGTGTCTGCAAAATGATCGGTAAATTTAGTTTTCGTTGATGGAATCATGGACAAATATTTGGATATATTGAAGAAAAATTTTAAAACAAAGTGCTCAGAATTTGGGTTTAGGGTCAAGTTTTCTGTTTCAACAAAATAATGACCCAAAACACACAGCTAATATAGTTAAGTTATGGTTGTTGTATAATTATAA
Source organism: Argiope aurantia (assembly GCA_026543865.1). Classification (NCBI taxonomy): domain Eukaryota; kingdom Metazoa; phylum Arthropoda; class Arachnida; order Araneae; family Araneidae; genus Argiope; species Argiope aurantia. The sequence goes on from JAPMOR010029427.1 coordinate 161,041, forward strand.
AATGCAATTGCACACCCCTCAGATCTCAATGTGATTAAAAATTTGTTGGCGCAATTAGGAAAACCAGTTCAAAAACACGATATTATAGGCAAGGAACACTTAACTTAAAAAGAGTATTAGAAGGAAAATGGTCGAAAATATCCGGCCAAACAACTCAAACTCTTGTCAACTCAATGCCACACCGTTTACAAGCTGTTCCAAATGCAAAAGGATATGCAACAAAGTATTAATCTATCTTTTTCTCTTTTTGTTGACAGATTTTGCTAGACGTATCCTCAATTTTGTGACTTTGGAATTTGCAACTTTGACATAAAAATGACTGCAATAAAAATATTATTAATTCCTCCGTTTTATTTTTTAACCTAATACTTTTGCTAATGTATATTTTGTCGTTCTTATAAATATTAGCCATAAATAGGAATGTTAAGTTCAAAAAGAATAAAATCAAAGAAGAAAGAGTATAGTGTATACTCAATTTTGGGAGTCACTGTATATATATATATATATATATATATAATATAATGTGTGTGTGTGTGTGTGTACATTTCACATTTCAAAATTTTCTAAAATAAGATGAGCAATTCTATGAAAATATTTTGGCTTCTGTAAAAGATGGTAGTAAAAAAAAAATTAATTAAATTTTTATACTTGTCCCATAGTATAAAAGGGTCACTATGCCAAATGTTTTTATCACACTCGTCTATATACACACAAAGTTTCGCATTCCTTTACAACAACATTTGCAGATGTATGCTTTAGGTTTAGAGAGACTAATCACAAGTTTTAAAGAAAACTTCTTTTAAAAAATGCAAATTTATCTAATACAAAAAAAAAATTAATACATGCAAATATTTATCAAGTAACACATCATCCAACTACCATGACTTCAAAAAATTTTTCTAATCACACATAATTTTGTTTATTTTCAATGATAAAGAGTTGCAGCCTCAACTTTATAAAGTTGGGAGGGTAGAAACTGCATCATTTAACGTATCTCAGAAGGACTGGAATGCCGAAAAAGAAAATAAAATTATTTACTCGCATTTATTTGTCTTCTAAAAGAATGACATATTTCAGCAACAAGGAATGCTAGGATATGCTAACGATTTAAGTTTATGTAATCGTGAAAATATTTTGGTTAAATATGCAGAAAAATACAAATGCTGTCTTCAGAATTCTCAGCAATTTCTCAGTGTTTACAGAAAGGTTTAGCGAATACGAACTACAGAAGTTTTACTTTCCTAGAGAAGAACAGGGAGGCCGAAGCCATTATATGTGTGATGCAGAAATTGACATTTTTCAGTCACTCTCAGGAGAATGTACGAACAGTTAATCAGTAACTCAACATTACACAAACGACAGTATAAAGATTATTTCCACTTGATAACTAAAAAGCCCACGAAGTGATGCAACAATTACATTAACTACACGCTTGATGCCAAGAGTTTTACATTGGGCCCTATCTTAAGGAAAATAAAATCCCCTTTTCCTGAGAAATGCAATTTGGACAGATGAATGTTTCCTTAATCGAAATAGAAATATTAATTTTTAAAGCTATCGCTTTTGAAACCGTCACCTAATTAAGATTGTCTTTTTGTCTACTGTAAGAAATTTACGGGGTTCAGTTATCCAAACATCATTTCTACCCATTTTAAGATGGATAGCCAATTGATGAATTCGATCGAGAGTTTTGCTCTCTTAAATATACATTCATCTTCACTTATCTAAGTTCGAACAAAAATGTTCGAGACATCTATAATTCATATCTATGTGTTTGAATAAATTACTCACGTTTTTCAAATTAATTCTTTCTCTACTCTAAACATAAAAACTAATTTTACTGTTTTTAGTTGTTGAATTGTATTAGTTTTTTACTGCTTCCCGTTTCTAATTCATTAACTGTCTAACGATGATCTGCTGTACCATGTAAAAAATACACCTTAAGTGCGATCGCAGTGTATACATGTCAAACCAAATCTCCATTTTGACGCAGTCCACGTGTAATTTTTTTATCTAATAAAAAAGAAATCTTATTCGCTTTTTTATGAATTTTTGTAAAATTTACAACGTTCCTATTTATATTGCATTCGATGCGTATATGCGTCATCGTTTGACTTTAAAAAGGGGGACTTAAGGGATAAATTCCGCATTTAACTGTTAAAAGAATGGCTGGTTCAGCTATTTTGATAAATTAAAATGGAAGAAAAGTATTAATGTAATTTGCTTTTTGTATGTTTGAATCTTATACGATTCCACATTCCTTGCGAATTTCGAAAGAAATTCGGTAAGTATGTTCCTTAGCACCTAAAAGGTTTCAATGCGCTTTTATATATTTTCTATAATTCTAATGCAGGATAGAATGAGAATTGAAAGACGTTACGTTTTTCCACCATAACTTCAAAATAACTTGTTGTATAAATAACTGCTTTTATATCATCTTAACATTTTAAAAATTAGCTTTTAGTGATATAAATTTCTATTCAAAAAAGTTACCTCTATAATTTTAATAATTTTCTTAAAAATTAATATCAAGATATTTTATAAAAATGACTTTTTTTCCATTGAAATTTCAAGCCTATTCTATCTAATTACATTTATCACTCAGTGTTGGTTATAAGTTTTTTTCCTTCGATTATTATTGCTTTTCCGTTAAGCAAATTTTTTAGTTCAATTATGGTTCTATTTCGAATAGTCGCTTTTGACATGTGAACTGTGCGATTTAATTTTTTTTATATATATTCTTGTAATTTTAAAATTTAATCCACCGAATTAGCGGACTTTAAATCTTTTTATTTCTGGGTTAAGTTTTTTTAATTTCCTAAATTTGAGCTCATTGAATAATATTCGATTTTCAAATAAACTAATTTCAAATATTTTATTATATATGTTTACAAATCGCCTTTAGTGAATACTTTGCTCGCCCAGATTATTAAATTTTTTAGGCTTTTAAATGGTTAATATAGAATGTATATAAAAAAATAATCCATTTTATTGTATTATTTAATACTCTAAGAAAATGAATCAGTTTACTGCAAATTAAAAAGTATATATAATATTGTGAAATGCAGTTAATGATGTTCAAAATACGTGTTTGAATGCTTTAAAAGGATGCATTTGAATTCCCTCATAGCATTAAAAAACTTTGTCACGCATAGTGTATCAAATTAAATTTAAAATATTATTAAATTAAGTGAAAAATTTATGCGAAAATGAAATTGATATCATCAAAAAAATGTCATTTTTGGAGTCTCAAGAAAAAAAAAGTCTATTTTTGTGAGAAAATGGTTTTGGAAGATTCCGCCAAGAACATCAATTTCCGCCGAGAAGCATAACAATGACCCTCATCTGACGATTATTAAGCATTTGAAGCCTATTTCTTGATTTCTTCCCTCTGTATGAATGTATGTACATTTTTGGTGACAAGGCAAATCATCGTCAGAATATTTCTAACAATATAGTAGAGCTCCATTAATTATCTAGACGAATCGTTGGATTCAATAAAATAGTCTGAAATTCGTATGATGGTTTGTTTACACTTCACTTTTGCTCCTCGACATTAAGAAATAAGAGTGATTTCTGTATTACGTGCTTTAACATTATACATACACATAGATTTTTTTTAACATGTATGCATATAGACATAGATGGATTTATTTACGCATTGGCATTCCCTATGCTTGCATTGCATATTAATCTATGAAAATTATTTAATTGCCTTACTGATCTATGCTGTGTTAATAAAATAATGTGTTGGCAAATACGCCAGTTCTCCTATTTATTTTTACATAATTTTGAAATGTTTCCAAGGTCATGTTAACAAACGCCCATTATATTTATAAGTGTGATTTGTAGATTTATCGCTAATGGAAAGGCCATGAGCTGATCTTATCTTTAGTGAAAAAAAAATATTTTTTCCATCAAAATCAAGTTTTGAAAAATATGCTCGTGCAATTTACATATAAGATTACTACCAAGGACAGAATTTAATTTTCCTCTTACGGAGATCTGCCGAGGAAACATGAAAGAAATTTCCATTGTTTTCAAGAATGGAAGAATCTCTATCAAACTGGAAGCAACGGGTCCTTGTCAGTGTTCTAGAATAGAGTATTTTCTAGTATGTTTTGAGAAACCGACAGTTCATATTTAAGATGACATCTGTTAAAGTCGCAACTTGCGAATAATCCGCTGATCACAATTTTCGATCTATCGTTCACAGCTAATATTAACGAAATTCGCACAGATTATTTAATTTGATATGCAAACACCTAAATTAATTCTGCCATCCCTAATCTGCTTCCTCGTACGTAACATTAGATCCGCGGTGGCCTGGTGGTAGGTCTCAGCTTCGGAATTGAAGGGTTTCAGGTTCGATATCCGATTACACCGTAAGCGGGTCTGGTGCACGTTAAATCCGTCGGAGTCAAACGTCCTCCCTCTGCTGTAGTGTGGAAGTTTGCAGAGGGGGGCTGAGAGCTCAGGTGTCGTCCTCGTCATCTGACCTCGGTTCAAAATTACGAGGTCAGTTCCAAAATAGCCTTAGTGTTGTTTTAAAACGGGACGCTAATATAAATAAACTAAACTAAACTCGAACGTAACATTTTTAGTAGGTGCGTTGTATCATACCGTTTTCTCTTTTCCCAATATATATTCGATAATTTCATCATAAAGAGAGAATACGAAAGAAAAAGAATTACTTGCATTCAACTAAACCTGAATCTTCTCTTCCCTAATCAATAATGTTTTTATTTTTTGTTTGTTTCAGCGCTCCAATTTTTGAATTTAAATTTACATTTTGACAAATATCGCTATTTAGATGTCTCCTGTTAATTGGGAGCCAGTTATTAGAGATTTTACTGTTTTTTTTCCTGGCCTCATTTGAATATTCTACTCATGATTTCAGTCATTAGTAATCAATTATCTCTACATTAGCAATCAATCCCAACTCATTTGGAACCAATCAAATAAACTGTAATTATGCATTCAGTAACGAAGAAAATTTGAATAATATAGAATTTATACAGTCCACATAAAAAAAGGTTCATATTAAAAACAAGTATTGACTAATAAATTACATTATTTAATAAATTTTAATAGCTTCTTATGGGAATTGCTTATTAAATTTGAGAAAAATGTTGAAAATAACAAAAATATATATAAGATACTAATATCTTTAAATTTTAAAACACAGGTAAACAGAATTTCAAGACTTTAATTAGAAACAAAGAGAATGCGATGAAAACAAAAATATGAGTTAAAAAGGTTTTAGCAGTTCAAGCGATAACAATGTAACATTTCCACACATTTTTATTTAACTGAATTTGCTTCTTGTTTATAAAGGTGGAATTTTGTAGTTGATTTTTCACTTTCTTCCTGCTATGCCACAAATTAGAAATCTTGTACATTTTTTGTTGTTGTGCACAAATTGTTTATCTTAAAATGTTCTGTTCTATGAAACAAACTATTTTAATATCATCTGAATTTGATGATTAATTAACCTATTAATATAGCGAAATATTCGAGTCACTTGTAAATTTCAAATTGCGGTTGAGTTTCAACAAATTTAATTTATAAATTCCATGTCATTTATGAAAATGAAATATAAGTTAAAAGTTAAAAATTTAAGGTAGAAAAAAATTTTAACAAAAAGATGTTCTAATTTTAAGTACACAGATAAAAATGTATTTTTAAACACGGATTTTAATTAGATTGTCATAATTACCCATTTTTTAAATTTGCATAAATGTTACTCCTTTGGACGAAATATTTGCTTTTTAAAATTCAGGCACATACAGTGGCTCCCAAAAGTGTTCGTACACTAAAGAAATTTGCAGAAATTGTGTTCTATACTTCTTAATAAAGCATTTTATTAGTTGGGTTTTTTTAATTAGCATCTTTAAATAGTTCTTAATAAAACTGAACAAATATTTTTATAAAAAATTAAGTAGTATTGTTCTAAAAAATAAATAAATAAAAAATGTCACAAAATTAGAACACAAAAGTCTTCGTACATCCAAACATTATTTATTTAAATTCATCATAAAAATATCTTTTGCGGCTTATTTTTCTTCTAATTGAAAAATACACTAAAATCGTTTGATTTCAGTATTTAATATCACAATTATTTATTCTATTTACTTTATTCTTAGATATGACGCGCATTCGTAAAGAAACGAGTTTAGACGTAAGAAAATTAATTATATTTCATTTTAAAGCTGGAAAATCAATTAGAGGCATTGCAACTATAACTAATCTAGCTCATTCAACGGTGCAAAGCATAATAAAACGTTACAGAGAGGAAAAAAGGATTGCAAACAAGCCTCGTAATGGTCGTCCTCAAATTCTGTCAGCTAGAAGTCAAAGAAATATTGTGAGTAGATTTCTAAAAAATCCACGTCTGAGTGCAATAGAGTTTACTTCACAATATAATGAATCAAATGGAACTTCTATTTCCTGTGAAACTATTCGTAGAATTCTTCGGAATGCTGGTATACATGGCCGCTCTGCACGAAGAAAATTCTTTGTAAGTCAGAAGAACAGAATTGCTAGGCTTAAATTTGCCAAATCTATGATAAACCAGCCAGAGAGCTATTGGAATCGTGTCTTATTTGCAGATGAAAGTAAGTTTAACATCTTTGGGTCGGATAAGAGAATCATTATATATAGAAAAAAAAAAAAAAAAAAAACGAAAAACTTAATCCCAAGAATTTAGTTGGAACAGTAAAACATGGCGGTGGTGGTGTCATGGTTTGGGGGTGTATGTCAGCGGCTGGAGTAGGCAATTTAGTATTCATTGATGGTATATGGATCATAGAGTTTATATAAATATTCTCAATAATAATTTAAAAGTGTCAGCAAAAAAATTGGGCATTTTAAACAACTTTGTGTATTACCAAGACAACGATCCTAAGCACACGGCCATGAATGATCGTCTTTTTTGCCTCTATCATTGCCCTCAAACCCTTAAAACACCAGCTCAATCACCGGATTTAAACCCTATAGAACATATATGGAAAGAATTAGAGGTGCGAATAAGAAGTGACGACATTAAATCGAAAATTCAACTGAAAGCAGTAATGATCGAAGAATGGAACAAGATCGGTGCAGAAGTAACCGACCGTTTAGTTAAATCTATGCCCAAACGTTTAAAAGCTATTATAAAGAATAAAGGATATTCTACTAAATACTAAACATTTATAAAAATTTAGAAAATTTCATATTTAGTGATGTTTTTTTAAAGTGTATGATCACTTTTGTGTCCTATTTTTGTGAAATTTTATTTATTGTCATTTTAAAAAAAATAATTTGCATCGTAATTAAAATTTATTCTTTACTGCTTTATTAAGAACAGTAAAAATATGCTATGAAAAAATTTTCATGTAAAAATAAGAATATATAATGGTAAATAATGAGGTTTTTAATTGATTCTTGTTGGTGTAAGAACACTTTTGGGAGCCACTGTAAATCTTTTGTTAAATTGCAGTTCCTGGAATTCAGAGCTTGAAGTTACTTCAAATGATTGTTCATTTCATCTGTTATTTTTCTAAAGAATAACAATCAAAATTCTTATATTCATTTTTAGTTTATTCTCTTGGTCAAGAATTATGATTAAATTTAAAATTATTATAAAACGCGGGGGTACATTTATTTCTTAATACGTTTTACTTCAAAATATTATTTATTCTCTTAGTCAATTTATGAATATTTCGACATGCATGCGATTATGAATGCATTAAATGCTATTCAGACTAAAGTGAAAGTTATGTAGCCAGCCACTTCAAAAAAAAAGAAAAATACTCAAAATTACTTTAAATATAAATTGAAATAATACAGTAGATTTTATTCTTTTTTACAGCACTCAATAAATTATTAAATTCTTTAGCAGAATTTTACACAAAATTATTTTAAATAAATATTTCAATATAATGCTGAGAAATATTTATAAATAATAGATTTAACTACATTCAACATCCAGTGTAATATAGTTAGTACTGGGCTTTAATTGTTTTATTCTTAAAAATACTCTCTCTCAGATTTTTCACCGTTTCTCAATAAGATCAATTTCTTGTGTTTTAGTTTAAGTAATTTATTATGTTTTATGTGTTTTTTTATTTAAAAAAATTCTTATATATTTAAATCACCTAACTGTTCAGTTTCTATACTACCTTATTGATATCACCATCTATTTTGGAGATGAGTCATGGCAAATAAATTAATATTCCATAAACAAATGTTGTTGGATTTTAAGTAATTTTTAAATCAAATTCTTACTTCTATATCTATTATAATAGTTTATAGGGTTATTATTAGTTAATAGAGTTCAAAAATGCTATGATTCCATGTGCATAGGCTAATGAATTAGGTGAATTTTTCAAATACATCTCTATGTTTAATGATAATTCACTTAAAAATAGGGAAACATAATCCATGAGTTCATACTTACAGACATTGAATGAAAATCCATTTTTTGCATGCTCTGTCCATGGAAATTCCGCCAAATGGCCTAAAATATCTATAAATCCAAGTCTGGTACTAGGCCACAATCGATTGTATTTCCTCCTAAAAAGCGCGTACTTCAACACCACCAAGGCGATCCCTGTAAACACTACTATGCACAAGGTACTTACTACCTGCCAAGTTTCTACATTGTTTCTTAATTCTGTCAGACGAGTAAGAAACTTAGAAGTCGCCATAGTAGTTCCTACGCCGCTTCAGAAGAGCATAGTGAAGGCTGGTAGAATGAAAAGCGACAAGACTAATAGATAATATCATGCACGCATTCACTCACTTTACACGTACTTAAACGACCTTCAAATAGCCACTCGTGATGAAAACGTTTCCTCTAAAAGCAGAAAGTGTATTTAAAATAGTAATTAATAACAGCGTATCTATTTGGGTGTCAGTTGTGAGCTGGTAGGCTTTTGTTAGTTTCCTTTATTAAATTCTAAGCGTATTGGACTTTTTACCCTTTACTTGAACTAAGATAACTTTTTTAGAAATTTATAAAGCTGTTTCATTGATAAGATTTTGCTTCTGTTAGTAATTTTAATATGCCAAATCGTATAAAATGTTATCTTATTCTTTGTAATCACACTGTACTTTAATTGTATTTGGAGTTATCTATTTTTCGGGCTGATAATAGGAACTTGTGCTATGAACTCTGCGATTTTATTCAAATGCTTTTGGATTCTGATCAAATAATGCTTCAATTTAAAAAAAATAATGTCAAAAAATTAGGATATGCATATTGATAAAAATGATAATCGGTGCCCTTATTTTTTTATTATTATTTCTAAAGGTAGATTATTATTAAGAAGTAAATTATTATTTTCTATAATTTCTTATAGAAAAAACAGTAATCTTGTTCCATTTATAGAAATGATTGATAGATTCTTAGGTACACTTTTTTTTCCTTGTCTTTATGAAGCGGCACAAATTTATATTTTCTGCTTATTATGAGAAATTTTGTCATTCACATTTCTAAGTTTTTTTTTTAGTATTTACTAAATCTTTTAACAATACATTTTTTTAAAGTTATTTCCCCCTCTTCATTTATTTCTTTTGATTTATTTTCATCCTTTCCCACCGCCTTTCATGGGTTTTAGTGGTTGTCAGTCAGTCTGTTTCTTTTAACTTTAAATTACATTTTTGGTTAAAATTTAATCTAAATGCCATGTTTGCTTCAATATTATTAAGACATTTTATCGCACAAAATCGATTTGTATACTATTTTAAAATGAAAAAACAAAACGTTTTCTGATGATATCGCTTGTATTTCCTTATAATTTTTATCTTCTTTTTTAATAACGATAACGATACAAAGAGAGAATATTGTAATCGTCAAGAAATTCAATTTCTATAATCTTCACACTAAATATGTAGATTTCTAACAAATTTTCAAAGATATCCAAAGAAACACCTGTTTGCTCAGTTGTTCGAGAACAAGCAAGCTCAATATCTACAAAACCCAAATATCTATATAGATAACATTTGGAACTCAACCGTAGCATTTAAAGCGTATATTAGCAGCCGATTTAGAGATATAAATGTCAAGAGATTGTGAAAGTACGGACCAACATGCAAACACAACATAAAAATGCAATAACTTAAATATGCATAGAATAAATATATATACAATTGGTATGTTATTTTGATACTACAATTGAAGTTCAGTGTATAACTTTGATATGCATGATGTTAGGCGATTTTGCATGTTTTTTTTTGTGGTTACATTTGTAATTCTGTGCCAAATTTTAGTTTCAGTTGATCAGAAAAAAGACACCGAAAATATATATTCAGTTTTCTGGTATTTTTGCAGAGATTAATTGCCAAAATAATTAATTAAATAAATAAAATCGCAGTCCGCACTCCCGTTTGCACCGTTTTGTACTGAGGAAGAGCAGAAGGGGGCAGGAGGAAACAGCATTTTCTTAGTATGTGAGAACGTTTCAGGAGCCACCCTCTCTGACTTTCTTTAATTTTAATGATTTTTTTTTCAAAATATTTTTAAGAATAGTGTATATAACAAGCGTTAATACAGACCGACAGAGCAGACAGGCAACAACAGTCTTCAGCAAGTAGTAGACAGATAAGTAGACGGACAATAGACGTGGTCCTTGTCTTATGACAGGAGTAAAAATGACGAGCTCTCTTTCCTAAATAACTCTAGTGTTGCTTCAAAAGGAAATGAAACCAGCTGGAAGGGTCGCCCCAAAACTTTCTCGCATACTCTCTAAAAAATGTAAATTTGCTTCTTTTATACGTCTTTTTTTTTAAACGATTGAAACCCTGACATAAAACTACAACTGCAGTCACAAAATCACGTACCAAATTTCATATATTTAAATCGCCGTTTTTTTTTCTGAACTATCCCGTTTAGATGCTTCTGTAAGTACTGACCGACAGACATTTAGTCCCTTGTTAGACTTGACTGAAAAGATAAGCGTCTACAATATAGATAATAAATGTGTATCGTATTTCATCTATCTAGCTCGTTTCGTTTTGTAGTTATCGTGTTATCTAATATTCGAACAGCCGGACATCATAGGAATTGATTTTACTCAAAATGTAATAGAAATTTTCCAGTGGGATCGAAATTTCATAAACCTAATTTCATCCGTCTAGCTTAAAGCGGTTTTGAGTCATCTTTGACGCAGACAGACATAATGCCGAAAATGTGTTTTTCGAGTTCAGGAAGGCCAAGAATATGGAAATTTGTCAAAATGACCAAACCATATGATATCTTCTTTGTAAAATGTTCGTATATTTGTAATGGAGTGAATAATGTACTAAAAATGAAAAAAAAAAACTGATATCGAGTCGGCTAACTTTTTGGTTGGTAACAGCTTTCTATGTAAATCTAACTATATTATTTAAAATTAGTTAGACAAAGCTTAACGTCTAATCGAAAATATATAGCTTTTTATTGTTGCAAATGAAGGCGAAGGTTTTCAATTTTCCATAACGATGCTAGGAAAATTTTTTTACACCGCGCCGAGATGTAAGGTAATAAATATGGGGTGATATCTATTTAATAAGCTTGTTTTATTTGATATGTTTGAATAGCTCTATTTGTGTGAAGCTTACGAAAATTATTGTCATTTTTGCGGGACTATTATTGGCCTTATTTTTATTAACATGCATAACAGCATTGTAACTCTTACCCTCTTTTTTACAGTTAAAAGATATATTGTATTTTATTTATCTTCCTTGATCAAGTTTTGATATTTTGAAACAATGTGAATTATTGACTTACCTTGACTTTTTTTTTTACTTATCGGTTGTTCTCGATGTCATATAGACAGGGAATAAAATAGACAAAGCAGGAAGACATTATCTCAATTTTGATATCTTTCGTCATTTTAAACTCATAGTTTTGTAATCTATAATGACTCAAGATTAAATTTTTCAGTATACATTTGTTCTTTCCGATAAAGGAAAATTCCTTACAATATTGCGTATGATAATTTTGAGATGTTGCCATTTTTAAAGGTCGACGCGCAGAAATTAAACAGGAAAATAAGATTGTAATGGGTCGAAAATGTGAGTCATTTGCATTTAAGTGGCGAAATATTTCATGGCTAATGTAAATGGGGTAAAATATTTCATAGTTTCCTGTCTGTGCGAGATTTATTAAAAAGATTTTTTTTTAAAAAAAAGCTCAGTTTATTAGTGAATGAGAATAGTATTTAAGATACGAGTGTTTGGAAGCGATTTGTTTTTCAAGAAACAACAACAATAAATCAGCCGGAGTGGTCTCCAGGAAACTTTCTCGGTTGGCGTACATTAACTACAAAATATTAATCTTTAGCTTGAATTTAGCATTTTTATTGAATTAATTGTGCATTTCTTGGCGAGTAATGTGTCGATTAAGGTCTGGCATGCTGTTAAGAACATCTGAAAAATCGAATCCGTATGTTAGATGTGTTGTGTATTTAAATTCATTATTATTTTCGTTAATATCTTAGATAGGTATTTAAATTCATTAAAAAGCTATACTTGTAGTCACAAAATCCCATATTAAATTTACTATATTTAATTCATTGCGTTTTTGAGTTATCGCGTATGAATATTTCTGAAAGTACAGACCGACAGATTATCAACCCCTTATTGGATTTGGCTCAAAGTTTTGTAGATGTCTACATTACAGATGCCAAATGTAAGTGCCGAATTTTACACTTCTATCTCTCTTCGTTTTGTAGCTATCGTGTTATCTTATATTCGAACAGCAGGATAGACAGGCTTCCTCTGAACGGATTTTGTTCAAAATTTGAATTTGGTGTAAGCCCATATACCAAATTACATACATCTAGATCAAAACATTTTTGAATTATCTTTATCATAGACAAGATAATTAAAAAATGGAATAAATAGATAAATGGAAAAATTTTTATAAAAAAATAAATGAAATAAAAATGGATAAATGGAAGGCTGGACATTTTCCGAAAATGCGTTTTTCGAACTCAAGGAGGTCTAAAACGTGGAGATTCATCAAAATGTCGAGTTATAATCAAGAGTGAATGAAGAAATAAATTTTTATACTGATTTTACATCCAAATATCTTGAAATTTATTGGTATTTATTTTCTGTCATTTGCCTGATGTCAGATCGGGCATATATTTCTTACTTTAATTTTGCTTTAGATAAATCCAGGAAATGTTAATAAAGGTATTTGAAACCTTTTTTTTTCCTTCTTAGCTAAAGTTTTAGCAAACTTTTTTTTATAAGGCCTAATTTTATATGAAGTGGTGGAAGTAAAACCTTGTATGGATTAATAATTTTTTTAAAAAAAATATTTTTATAAGTTTTTATGTATTCCTTTTCTTATCCTCCATTTTCATACCAGAACAAGAAAAGTATACTTTTCCAAAGAAAAAAAAAGAGTGATATTTTTTAAAAAATATTTTTCAAGTTATTATAAATATACCAGAACAATCCAGTGAATTAACTCGTCCTCTGAAAAGAGAGAAGCTGCGTCTCAAAATGACAGGGGGAAATTTTTTTTTCTCTTTGAAGTTCGGAATTACATATATCTACCTATTAGAATTAAACAAAGAAAGACATTGATGAGGGAAAAATAATAGAAAGTAAAAAGGGGATGTTTCAGACCGGTGGAGAGGTCAGACATACACTATGGGAACCAATAAATCTGTTGACTATTGATTCGTTTTTTACCTAGTTTCTCTGTCTCAACCATTCAATTTAACATACACTTTAATAATTTGGTGAAAAATCCAAAATTAATAATAGTTTATTCTTTCTTTTATACAATATATACAAAGAAAGTTTTTATTTAAAATCTATAATTGTATTTAAATTATACTACGCAATTCTTAAATGTACAAAATTCGTGAGTTTTGATAAAACTGCACCTGATGGAATCTATATATCAGATGCTTGCAAAATCAGGTGGAATTGGGTGGACATTTGGATTGTTTATATGATTTGGGGAAGTCCGATACATATTTCTTTTGGGGGGAAAAGGATTTTAAGTGGGGCAGTTTCGATTATAAATTAAAAATAAGGGAAACTGAAACTGTTAAAACATTCTTAAGAAAACCCAGTCGGAATGAACGAAATAGAACCTTTAAACATTCTTGTGTACCGAGGGAAATTTCCTAACTACAGCAGAATTACTAATTTTCGTTGCCAATTAATTTCGCCACTTTGAAATATAACTCAGAATGATTTTAATTTAACTTGCCTTGTTTCAGGATTATAAATATTGAATTTTTATTGGGTTACCAATTATTTCCTTATATGCTGGAATTTTGAAATTTCGTGCACTAGTGCATTTTGGATGAAAACTTACAAGTTTAATATTTTTAGAATTTAATTCTTTTCATTTAGTTCTTTAGAACTTAGTTCCTTTCATTTAATTCTTTAAAACTTGAGTTCTTTTCATTTAATTCTTTAAAACTTAGTTCTTTTCATTTAATTCTTTAGAACTTAGTTCTTTTCATTTAATTCTTTAAAACTTAGTTCTTTTCATTTAATTCTTTAGAACTTAGTTCTTTTCCTTTAATTCTTTAAAACTTAGTTCTTTTCATTTAATTCTTTAGAACTTAGTTTCTTTCATTTAATTCTTTAAAACTGAATTATTTTCATTTAATTCTTTAGAACTTAACTCATGAATATAATTAAATTTTGATTTTCTACCTGTAGCACTTTGATATATTAAAGATTCTTTAATATTTATAACAATGAATTTTGAGATGAAAATTCGAGAAATCTGCTTTTTGGATATATTGATAAAAATGTTTTGAAAAGCGCTTTTTATTAAATTTATCGGAGTTGTCTGTTTTGAATATATTTCTATATCCACCTTTTCTTGTATTTACAAAATCTAGACAGTATAAAAATGAACCGGTACCTCTGTTCCATTTTGAATTTCGGAGTCCGAAATACTCAGATTATACAAGTTGGTGTTGTCAATTGTCCCATTTTCACTATTTATAACACATTCACATGAATTTGTTACACACATTTTATTCATATAACATGCAATCTCTTTGCTTTAAATCAAAAAACAACACTCGAAATCATTTATGGAGTAAATAATATTTATTAATTTTTGCTAAAAATAAAAAAGTATTATAATTATTAACGAAACGGATAAATTGGGATTTTTAACAGTAAAAGTTATCTCTTAATAGTAGAGAGTCATAGTTAATAAATATATAAATAAAAAAAACTTCAGTGAACGGAGAGAAATTTGTAGATAAAGCTTATGAAGAATAGATTTTGGAATTAATTTAATTAATTTTAAGGGACTAAACTTCTTGGTGATTGAAAGTGAGCTTGCGGAAAAGGTTATTCTATAAGGTGAATATTTCGAACAGAAAATGAGAATATGTTCAATGTCATTTTCTTGTTCACATGAGAGATGGTCAGGATTTTTATAAAGTACAAAATTATTTATTAGAACTTGGGGTGAGTACGAAAAGTAATTCAAAAGCTATTTCTCGGCATACGTAAACAAACTAGAATTCTGCCTTCCTCAACTTAACTTACCGAGTATGTGAAAATAAATATAATAGTCAGGTAGAGTATCAATTTAGCGATCGTAAAGCCATATCAATATGTATCTGTATGATTCTGACGAAGATTTGCAAACGTTATTCTTTTACAGTAGGTGTCATTAGACAACTCCTTTCAACACGGATACGTGCATTTAATATTCGTTCCATTAATGTAAAATATTAATAAGCCATTATTAATAGACCAATATTGATGCCTCAATATCTAGATGAATGGAATTTACTCGCTGGGCTGTATTATGCCTAGCACCTGTCTTGGTAAGCAAGCATTTTGAGCATAGACATTATTCAATATTTATGTCTTGCTTGGACATTTCGATGGGCAATAAATCCAAAAGTTGATAAAACTCGAAGACCTTTGTCTATTGAACTTATGGTAGTTGTATGCACTGACAGCAATCTTTAAACTCATTTTGCCATGCTTATTTCCCTAAGATCTCCTGAAAATTTGGCATATGCCATTTCTTTGGATAATATTCAGCAATTTGGCGCATGCATTTAAGTGACTGGCCCAAATATTCAAGGTACACCGGGAATTTTTTAAAAGCTAATGATTTCAAACCTGTATCAAAGCTATAGGCACATGTTCAGACATTTCTTATTATTTCTTACCGTTAATTAAATATTTTTTTTTCTTTTCTAATGTGCTTTCTTGCTACCTTGGTGGGTACAGAAGGGGGCGAGCTCAACTACCCCTTACCGATGATAGGACGTGCCTCCTACAGAATGGATTGTACTACGACTAGCGATGGTTCTTGGGATGGTCTTAGTTCCCTAAAATGTGAACATTTTATAAACTTTATTAAAAAGAGATGATTGCAGAAAATTCATGTCCAGAGCATATCCTTGACAACGATTCCTTGAAAATCCCTTCTGTTTACGAAATTCCGTGAAAGCACTTTTACTTTAAACAGCGTCAACTGATGCATTCAACGCCTTATTGAGTACTGCAGATTGATTCGAAAATATCCCAACAAAATTAGAATATATGTTGAACTTACAATTTTATCGAGTAAATATAGCCGGAAGTTTAATATCTGTTTAAAATATAATGTCAATTGAGTGGGATGCTTGGCAATTGCAGCATTACTACTCATTCTAGAGTAGGCAGACATATATGTAATACGAGATGATAGAAATTGAGTTGACAGAGAACAGATTGTGCTTTCATATATTTCTGAAGATACAAGCGCCACCATGATTCGTTTAGATTAAAGATTACGTAAAATTGAATCATGTGAAATTAAATTCAACATTTGAAACTCCGAAGCGTCGTACACCCACTGGTCAATAAATTTGTTTTATAAACCTGATGGCCATTGATTTACTTCTGATTCTTCTTGTATTCCTAGAGCCCTCGTTTTGCATTTACTCCGACATCTGACTTATTCATAAATTTTGTTCGGAGTTTTTCGAATAATTCTGTATATTTCGATGAGATTGTCATAAAATGTATAAAAGGAAAAAAAATTCCTCTGTGAATCTTTAAGATTCAAAGTTCAAAACAATGAATGTAGACATCCCTTTTGAAACACTTGAGTCAGAAATATTCTATTTAGTTGCTATTGGTCCTTTTTCCTAGGCCTGATTTGAATTCGAAGTGGTATTGAAGGTCTCAGTACAAGTTCGGCCACAACTGAAAACTTTTCTCTCTGATCCAAGGATTTGACAGTGTAGTATCTTAATACTGTGGCCACAACTATTTTCTCTTCCATCGAGGCGAATCTCTGACCTAAAAATCAATGAAAATGAAAAATTATAAACAAAAGAAGTGCAATTTTTTCTTATTTTCCATTATTTATGGTTATTTTGAAACTTCAAAAAATGTTATGAAATATACTGTGATTTTTCAGATTTCTTTATTAAATTTTCTCATTTTCCCTCTTATTATCTAGTATTAGAAATCGGAAATATTGCTGTTTTGACAGTCTACATCCAAAATAATTCATAAAAGAGTAAAGTGGGATTAAATATTTCTTCTTTTTTGAGTGGTAATTAATGTTTATTCATTCCATTTTTAACATGAGATCCATATTTAATTAATGTAAGCTTAAACCTTCTTTATAATGGAAAGAAGTAGCAATAATAAGTTTCCCTTATTACTTAAAATACTATATGAAACTTTCATTTTAATTTTTAAATGAACTTGGCATCATATCAACTGGCGTATTTTTGAAGATGGGAATAATTAACCCTCTATAAATCTTGTACATTTTTTCTTACTTGTTGTCTCTATACACTACTTACTCAATAAAGGAATAGTTCTATTTTTAAATAAATAATGATTTTTCTTGTGAAATAAATTAGAAATAAAGCAAAGTAGAATTTAACTAAATAGAGTTTTAAAATAAAAAAAAATATTTTGAAAAATTAATTGAATACACTTAGATTTCGCTTATCTTGTTTTTTATTTGTAAAAATGGATTTTTAATGCATTTTCTCTTATTTATTAATGTGTTGAAATTCTGAATTTTGAATTATTAATTAATGTAATCGCATTTTTCCTCCACACAAATGACGTGATCTAGTAGCGAATTTTAGAAGATCCTACCACTATGTCAACTAAGATGACAGGTTTGAAGAGCACATATTTAACTAGATAAAAATTTATTTTGTTATTTAAATGATTACTTGCGATTTCCGAGAGCAAAACTGAAGTGGATTGAATTTAGGAGCACAAGTGGCAGAGATAAAAGAGATGAAGAGGAGATTGAACGTCGTATTTGAAGTGGAAGCTGCATTCTCTGCTACTAAATTGAATTATTAGTCCTTATTCATTTTAAAATGCGTTTCTAAATTATTGATATTTTATTCTCGCATCTTATAAAACTCAGTCATACATGTTTTATGAAAGTGTGTTTCCAGACAAGTTCGGAATAGGATGATTAATTAGTAATTATTCCAGATTTAAAATTTTAAATTCTACGGAATAGAATAGAATATATTTTTATTGAAAAACTGTAACAAAGCAGCACTTTGAGGTTTTTGGGGAATGGGTGGTAAAATAAATTCTGATGCAATAAGCAGTATTTTCTTATAATTTCAAATATTTTTTTTCCTTCAAATTTCTTCGTTACTGTAATCAGAAGAAAACACCTCTTCCAATTATTCCTTTGTCTTAGAACATATTAGAGTAATAGAGTAATTATGACTGTCTCTGTAATTGCGATTGTCAATCAATAAATTAATTTGGAAAAAAGGCATTCCTAATGACCTTTCTAGAACATGTTATAAACTCACATAAATTATTGCCATATTATTCCTCTCATACGATCATTTTAAATGGAAGAAAAGAATAAAGAATGAAAAAAAATGAAAATGCAACAATCATCCCAACTACCTTAAATGATCCTATATATTCATACATATTACAGATTTTTTACAAGATCTTACCGATACAATTCCTGGGACCTGCAGAGAACGGAATGAAAGAGTATGGATGACGACTGGCCGTCTTTTCAGGCAGAAAGCGGTCAGGATCGAATTTTTCTGGATTCGGGTACAAACGTTCGTCTCTGTGCACTTGATAAATTGCCACGGCACAGGAAGACCCTTTGGGTATTCGGTAACCACCTGAGAGAACATTAAAGATATTAGTAAAAGGAATTACTTAATAAAAGTCTTAATAAGAGGAATTACTTAAATGCAAAGGAATTCTAAAATATTTAGTTTAACTTTAAAGCAAGTAGTAGAGAATAAAAAAAAACTATTTAATTTTTGGAATACGTGAACGGATGTGGCACATTTAGATACTGCGATGATAAAATTTCTAATGCTAACACTTTGTTTATAAGTTAAATTATGTTTTTAATTCGCCTTTATTACCTTTCGGTTGTGCTCCACCTCATACAAAATTATGTACAAGAAAGGATTCTTAATTAATGTTTGTGCTGGAATAGCGTATATTACCGAACATTCCACCAAAACGCACATATAGCTACTTTTTACTAGACATTTTTCCTTGGTTCATGCATATAAACCATACCAGGGAGATTTACATTTGTGTTGCAATGCTGCATATTTTCCAAAATTCATAAAGGGATAACGATTTTTTTATAACCACTACCACAACCTTCTGTACAATTCCATCTAATGTCTGTGACTTTTAGTCACGTTTTTTGATTTAAATAATTATGGCAAGCATTGTCTAATTATTAATAGTATAGATAGAGATTTATAACATGAAATTTCTGAAATAGATTTTCATGATTTTTGTTCTTTCTTACATGGCATTTAAGGTATTTGGAACGATATCCTGTCGCTCTATATTTGCAACCATTACGGGCAAAAATCTTATAATTTCGAAGTTGAACAAAATTCTTGCGATTTGTCTGCGGAATAGCCTTAACTTGTACACAGAATCTGTATATGACAGCTAAAAATTGAAAATATTAGTGGATGACTTACATATGGTTGTATCTTCACTCACTTGCCTTCCAACGATAGGCACAGGTGGATAAATTCTCTGAGATTCCTGTATGAAATATAAGAGAAAGCAAATGTATAGAAAAAAAAGAATGAGAACAAATAGATTTGATTTGAAAAGGTCTGAATAAGATTATACGTTCTAAAGATAAATGTAAAATAATGTAGAAATATATTTTTGTTATCATTGCACTTTTCATACTGTTAAAGTTTTCATACTGTTACTGTTTTCATACTGATATGTGGCAGCATGAAGATAAAAATTCTGTATTTTAACGAAAGTTATTTAAATATTTTAATAATATGATAAGTTAATATAAATGATCTTAAATTAATCTTAGGTTCTTGGTTTTTTTCTGAGTAATATATTCTTCTTCTGGATTCTTAATACATTACAAGAATTTTGTTTACTAAGCATTTTGAAACAAAGAAGAATTAGGTATAATCTACAAAAAAACCCATCGCTGTTAAAAGTTAATATATTCATTTAGAGTCGATTATGTGAATACCTTGAAAACCCGATCCAGATACGTCATATCTTTCAGATCATCCATTGTCACGTATCTTTCGAGGTCGTCTCCGAAAATCTGATCCAACTCCTCGTGAATTTTGTCTTGAACATCTTTGTGTAAACCTATCAAATATAGAGCCCAACTGACGGCCATCGATGTAGTGTCATGGCCCTAATCGAAGAAAAAGAAAACAGGATAAGAAATGAAAGAAACAAAATTAATGAATGTTATTTAACAGAAGTGGCAACAGATATTTTCCAAAAATGTGTTCGAAATGATTTCGAATTCAGAAAGGTCTAAAACATGAAGATTCTTGAAAATCTCGAGTACGAATTTTTTGATAATTTCAATACTTTTCCTGTATTTCGTATATGAGAGAGTAAAAATATGTCTACAGGAAATACAGAAAGTTGTATATTTTTTTCTATACTGGCTCCTTTTAGTAATATTTTTAAAAGCTAATAAATGATCTTTTCGATTTCAACCCAAACATATAATTCTTTTGCGAAATTAGTTAACAAGTTCTCTGTTTCGCAAGTAAGAAAAATCAGTTTGCTTTGACATTACAAAATGTCTCCTTATATATCTGTTGAAAAAGCCGTCTTAAACCACACGTATCACAATATAAAATAGATTACGAGAAATCAGAGCTGTGAAATAATTGTCACGAAGAAAAATATGATTATTGCATTATGTACATAGAATAATTTTTGGAATTTCCGATTGTTTTAATATCTGAAAAGATTTGGTGGCAAAGAACAAATTTCTCAAATAAATTTTAGAAATACGTAGATGGTATTCAGGTACTATGTAAATGCAAAACTTATAAATTATATGTCAGACATACATAAACAAGTAATGATACGAATTACAATGTATATGCATTAGCAAGCAGCAGTTAATTTTTCGAGGATATACATGTGTGAATAATGAATCATTTTGATTTAGATATTCCACTTGTCATATATATATTGAATGTCTTTTCATTAGGTAACAAACATTTAGGAAAAGTATGAAGTAGCCAGATGATTCAGAATAATATAGCAATGCTGGTCGGAAATGTTTCTCAGACATGGTGTTGCATGCGCGTGGGAACACTTTTCATTTCAGCATTCCATAGCAAGATTCAAAAATCTTAATGACTAAATTCACTTTACAACAATGATTTCATTGTTAGAAACAAATCTTTACGTTTTCTCCTACGCCACTTTTTTTGAAATTGATTTTGTGATAAAGGACCAAAAAAGAAAGAAAAACGTTTTATTGACTGCTTGTGATGTCATTGCTACGAGATTGTTTATGATCTGTAAGTGGAGGGCTGTAATGCCATTGGCTTTAGTTATTGAATCTTAATGTAGAATGCTGAAATGAAACATCTCTACGAATGCTCCAGATTGATGAGCATGTGCAACGGCATCGCCAAGCATTTCGACTCCGCATAACTTTCATTTAGGTGTACTCTACCATACATACAAGTTTGTAACCCCGGGACTGAGATATCCATCCTATTCTAGATCGTCAATTGAAACCTCAATGTTTCGTTACAGTTGCTTTTCCATAATGGACAAATGTTACTTTGCTGACAGTCTACAAGTATTTTTTCACAAGGTAACAAAATTCAAGGCTCTTTTACTTTTACTGAAATGAAGTGTCAGATTCATGTATCGACTTACAGAGTTTTTGATATTTTAATCTGTACTTAATCACCTTTTTTTTAACCATGTGTCCAAAAGTAGCACTTAATCGAAGCGGTAAAATACACATCGACATATTCAAGTGTTTTAACTGTGTTTTTTGATTTTATACGGAAGGAAATGATTTTAAATGTCGAAAACAGAACTTAGCATCTAATTAGAAATAGATAAATAAATTCAAGAGGTGAACCATTCAAACTATTGTATATATTCGTTTTGATCAGATTATGGAGGATTTAAAGACTCAATTAATAACTACTGATATGATAAATATCGTGTTGTGAAATTGAAATGTTTCAATTGCCTTGGTTTCCCCCAAAATATAAATTCCCTTTTAGTGCGTTTTCGCATTTTTGTACCTCAAAAGCAAATGTATCGGCTTCTTCTCTGATGTCTTCTTCAGTGAGATCTTTCGTTCGTATGTGATGCTCTAGAAGCAAATCCATGAGAGCCATTCGCTTGCCCTTTTGACTGGGATCTGGAGAACCGAAAAGGAGTTTATTTTTCTTCGTTTGAATTACCTAAATAAAGAAAATGGTGTTATAATTCATTAAAATTCGTTCAGATATTATTATCTGTGAAAGATTATAATAATGGGATGGTGCATAATTATCAGGCGTTCTCGAACACTATTTATTATGAAATATGAAACATAAAAGTTCAGCAATAACATTTTAAAATGATTAATCCGGAACGTAGCCACCATCTATTTCAATAATCGAACGATGGTTGAATGGTCCACATTGAATTTGTCGGCCAGCATTCGAGTTGTCAAGCTTTCGTCTCCTTCCACAGCTGCCAAAATTGCCTGGTCATCGAAATCCGGTGGTTGCCCCCTCTCTGGTTTATTTTGCAAGCTACTGCCACCAGATTTGAAACGGGCAAACCATTCCATGCATCGACTTTCTCTGATTGTACCTTTACCGTTAGCTCATTGAGATCGCGAAATGACTGCACTGCTTTCCATCCTTTTTCATAGTGATACAACATAATATGATGAATATGAATATTGTTATCGCACGTATTTTTATAACCTAAACGAATATTTTCATTCACAAATTTATAAAATATTGTAAATTTATATTAAAATACGGCACGTCTAAGAAACACCTGATAATTATGTACTAACCTAATAATTTTTTATATCTTTGAGTGTGTTAATTATAGTAATAAATAAGAAAAAAAAAACACGTCTTTTGTTCGTCGTGCTTTCAACACTGAAACAGAACATTGGACATTTAATCTAAGCACTTTTTAGTAGTTCATATTAGAATGGATGAAATCCCGATTTCAATAAAACCAAATGATTAACAGTTAAAGCAGGGCATGTTTACTTGAAGTTATAATCCATAGAATAAATTGAGAATTTTTTCATTTAATAATGATTTTTTTAATTTCCAGAGCACTGAAACATGAAAAAAGTGTTTATGAGAGAACCTATGATTATGATGTGTAAATACGATTCTGCGACATACTTTAATATTAACAAAGGATCTTCAGAAAATTGTTGTTTTTATTTATGAAGAGTGTATTCACTATTGATTTTTCTTCCGAGAAAACAAATTATTAATTAGAGAACTAAGTGATAGACTGATGTGACATAAAATGACGATGAATATGTTATTTTGTGATCGAAAAGAAAATGTTTTTTTTAACTATCTTATTAATAATGAACTTTTTGGAATGTCGCATTCTAGCTTACCGATCTCGTAAAATTGTGTAGTACATTGAGATGCGTCTTTAACTCTTTTCCACTTTTAGTAAATTGGTAAAAAAAATCGGACCAGTGCCAAAAATTCGCTATCCTTTCGATTATGATTTCCTCTGCTCTGCAAGAAAACAACATACGCATTAAACAAAGCGGAGTAACAGTACTAATAGGCAAACGTATGTATATATTTATATATTGAAACTTAGTAAAGAACGTTTTCACGGAAAAATTACATTTAACTAAAAAAATGTGTATCTTTTTTAGTAGCTTTTTATCATCTTTCAGTCATTTGATATTTCTCCAAGTTATTTTTATCGGAAACTCTGATTATTTCTTTATATGCTCTATTCAAAAATATATAGATTGATATGAGTTTTAATTGCGAATGACTCGCTATAATTGCTAGATGGCTGCTAGATATTTCCAAGCGAAATACAAATGTGGACTAATTTTCTCTGAAAATCCCCTAGGCAAAAGCTAAATTAGGCTTCTGCTTTGGGTGCAACATAGAATTTTCAGGAGAGATTTCACCAATAGAAGATTCATGGGGGTGTCTAGATTTGCTGTTAACGCTGTTCATAATCTATCATTTTTTAAATTCAATCATTAGTTTATGCAACCTAGCATTATAATTAGCAAATACAGCATATCATTTCTGTGGATTTCACTTTGAAGGCATCATCAAACCAGGGGGAGGGATATTCTTGCAAATATTTTTCGCATACTTTTTAGTA
>JAPMOR010029427.1:185662-204458 GCA_026543865.1 Argiope aurantia
CAGGGGGAGGGATATTCTTGCAAATATTTTTCGCATACTTTTTAGTAAAGATGTTATCTCGCTGTCCCCCCCCCCCATATAAAAATGTGGATTTTGGTCAAGGCCATCAATGTCACAAGTGCTCAGATTTTTATTTACGCACATGGGATTGTGCGCTTCGCAGGAGTGTTTAAAGAACCGGTATTTGTTTATATCGAACTTCTTATTTTGCTTATAAATTTAAAAAATTAGAAAAGCGTAACCCGTAACTTACCGAGTTACGGATTTCAGATATTGTGACTCCTCATTTTCTTGGGCACCTATCTTGACACCAAAGGTGGTTTCTGCAAATATTATTCGAATATTAAGCATGAAATTCTGATCATGCACATTATTATTTTATGTAAATTATTATGTAGCAACATTCAAAACATTTTGATAAAAAGTAGTATGTTATTCATTTTAATTTTATTATAAGCTCTATATTTCCAACATTTATGAGTGACACTACAAATATGAACAAGTTCCGTGGTACTATTTTCATATCATACTATGAAGATTATACAATTATGACTATTCACCGAATTTATTGTGAAGCTCTTACCTATCACAGGGCTTGATGGAAAGGTGTCGGATTCGGAGAATATTTTAAGTCCGAGTCCAATAATGAACCATGGGTTAGCTGATATGACGCTTGCTAAGTCCATCAAGGTCAAATATCCGTGTGGCTACTATTGTAATGCGGAAATTTGGTGAGAACGACAACTCGGCTCCCACCCTCGACATTTCGAAATTACGTTGAACCCAAATTAATCCTAGTGTTGATTCAATTTAGGACTTTAAGTAACAGAGCTACGGATCTGTATTTTCTCTGACACGTGACATAGATTGATAAAAATGATTTATTTTGTTTAAAAATACAAACTAAATTAATTTAATAGATCAGTTTCTGGCAATCTTCGTGAATGAGTCAAATGAGCAATGAAAGATATGTATGTATACATATCATGATATGTATTATATTAATGCATTTTATATTTTGCTAAGAATAGACACATTATAACTGCTCAGTTTTTAAAATTGTAGTGATGCTATAAAATGACCAAAGAATGCTTGTAAAATTATAAAAACAAAATATGTAACTTTATTGTACTTATTTAATATTTTCAGAACATTCCTTTTTAAATTTACAGTTGAACTCTTTTCGTTCAATTACAGTTCTTTGCCATAATACGCTTCGTCTATTTGTTCATTCTATTATACTAACCTTCCACAAACTACTACTGAAATTTCGATCATTTTATAAAGATGTGATGTATATTTGCAACTCTGACTAAACTTGCTTCCAGGAAATCTTCCACAAACTATTTTTATTTTCCGTCTTCAGAGATGCTCAATTCGTATATTTTTTATGATTAATATTTTAAGATTGTTGTTGGAAATGGAAATAATTAATTATTCTTTAAATATATGCATATTAAATGCTCTTAATATAAATTATTTATCTATGTAAACACATAAAATAAATATATTAGACAATATATAAACATTTAACTCTTTGAGGCCAGACGCCGAATCTGTTCAGAGGATGACAAAATCCAAGTCAATATAATATAGATTATCTATCTCTAAATGTTATTATAGATCCATTCCTCGCACATTTAAGCTATAAAAACGTGCAACGGAAAATTTTTCACGGAGGGTCTCTGAATTGAAACCTCCTTCCTTTCAAAATTACTCATCCTAGTAACCATTTTCGATGTCAGAGAATCGTCATATGCTATTAATAAATCATGCATATATTTTAGCTTGTAGTTAATTTTTCAATAAATCTCAGCATGGCTCTTGAAGACAGAACATTTATTAGACATAGAAAAGAAAAGAACACATGCATTGACGGTTACGCACACAGCATATTGAGCAGTTCGCGGGAGGAATGCGCCAAACGAAGCCAGAAGCGTAACCACACAGATATTCTTCCTACGCGAGAAAAATAGTCCGCTCGCTTCATGCCAACATGTTAAAATAGTCTTTATCATATTGGAAGTATTGGTACTTTTTCATTTGTACTGTTAGCGAAGAGTCGTCGCCATGTCGAGTAGTGCAAGAACAATATCTGTTAGCAGCAATAGGAGCAAACGTATCACTTAAGCGATATTTAAAGTATCAGCATAGATACTGGGATCGCTTTCATATCAGAAATTACCTCTTAATCTTTGACAAATATTTATGTTATTGTAATTTCTATAAAAAAATTTTTCGTCGTAAGTTGAAAAGCCTTCTATATTTTTCTAAATTGATTTGAAATTAATTTAGAGTTGAATTTATTAAACAAAACGATTGTTGGCCGATTTTTGTTTTTAAGAAAGTGTGAAAATAAGATGGGACAAGGGAGTTGAAGAGCAAAATAAGTAATCAATATGCGTCAAAAAATACATAGCTTTGAATACCATTTTTTAAAGTTAAAATATCAGATGAGCAATGCTTTGCAGTGGCGATGAACGTGTAAAATACCTAGTAATCTTTTAAATAGTTGAAAAACGTGTAAAAAATTAGCAGTATAATGTGAATATCACCGACATCTGAACGGACTTTTTTTTATGTGTGATTTCCTAAATTTTTCGCATCTGGTATTTTTATCATTTTCCTCTTTCTGTTTATCAAAGTTTCAACATTTTTTTATGATAATGTTAATCAGATAGAAACATATACTGATCTTTTTCAGGGTTAATAACAATTAAAAAAAATCCTTCTATTAAATAATATCATTTTAAGAAACCTATTATCTTTTAAAAATCAACTTTTTATCATATGCTTTTAAAGTTGTTAAAAAGGAAGTAGTAAAAGTGCAATAGTTTCCCAAGTATTTTTATAAAAACTTATCATTACATAAAGAATATCCTTCTTCATAACATTTCATTTTGTAATAAAAATCGAGTCACTGTTAATTTTACTGCTATAAAAGGATACATTTTAATTTGGAATTATATTCATAGACCACATTTGGATAACAAATGGGAAACATTGCAGTTATGTTTCATTTTTTTAAAAGTTCCAACTTTGAAAATTCAGAGGTTTCGGAAAGTATCCCTCCCCTATATAGCTTTCGTCAAATTTAGTTTTAAGAGTGAATCATCTTCCCATTGGTCGAACACGAAAGTTTGAAGGGACGAATGCTGGTTCAAGCGCCGTCCTCGTCAAATGACCATGATTCAAAATTACAATAGGCGTTATATACCAATTGCTCTGTGGCATTAAATGAGATATTAATCTAACTAATATTACCACCGTGTTAAAATTATGGTGATGTTTGTGCAAATTAAATTGTTATCGTGCTTTTATGCGGATATGAAAATTTAAAACATACAAGGGGAAAAAATCGGATAATATCGAAACCAGCGGTAGTCATTAACATATCAAGCTGTAATTAAAACGATTAAGAATACTTACCACAAATTATATCTAAAGTACAAAGCGTTACAGGCTTTAATATGTTTGTGAAATCTTTAGTAATTTCATTCTTCAATCGCTTTGCTAAGATCTGTGACTGTTCATTGAAAACAGGAAGGAAATCCTTCAAAATATCAAAGTGGAAAGCATTTGTGAGCAGTTTCCTCCGGGACTTCCATTTGGAACCATGACTGAAAAATACAGAAAAGAAAAATTAATTTAAGACTTACTTTGCAATATATGGAGAAGCATAGACGGAAGATTAAGTATCTCACCTGCAAGAGCAGTTTAGTTTCAAAATTGAAATTTATAAGCAGCCAGTTCCAATGAAGTTCGTGGACAGAGCGACAGAATCATGCACAAATAATATAATCTATATTTGAAATATTTAGGAAACCAATGCCTCTCGAATAGCCTCTCGAATAGTCTGATTTCGCCAATTTTTGTTTCATATGAAAGTTTATGTCTTTTAGATATGTCAAGAGCAGCCAGCATTTCTCCCCCACCCCCATCAGCTACCTTTTCAAAAAAAATCAAAAATACTATTAACTGTACATTCTCCATGTGGAAGGCCCATGATAGAGTTATACAACCAAAATACCAAACAATCAGATACCAAAAATTTGTATTTAATATAATAGCTCATGATCCCTAGGTTTAGGTTTAGTTATATTAACGTCCCGTTTAAAGCAATACTTGGGCTATTTTGGGACGGACCTCGTCATTTTGAACCGCGGTCAGATGACGAGGACGACACCTGAGCTGGCACACCCCTCTCTACACCACACCAGCGGGAGGACGTTTGGTCAGGACGGATTTAACGTGCAACTGACCCCCTTACACGACGGTTCTTCGGTGGAATCGGGTCTCGAATCTGAAATCCTCCGGTTCCGAAGCCGAGACCGTACCACCAGGCCACCGCGTCCCCATGATCCCTAGGTACATCCTTTATGTTTACGTGCTTTCCACCACCTTCCATTTTCAACAGAAATACAAGAAACATTATTTTATTGTGCAATTTGTATGGGAAAAACCACGACGGAATGAATTCTCTATCCACAACCACTGAACTAATTCCGAAAAGTTACATTTCATAGAAAATCTCAACAAAGTGTAATGAAAGGTAATTAAAATAGTGTAAATAAAGGTAGGATATTTTAAATACAATATTTTAAACTAAGATTGCAACATAGTAGCAGAATATTTTGATTGGTTTGTTATACTTCAAGGACATTTTCTCAGAAAATGAGTGAATTTGGCCGTTCAGGATAGCACCCGTTCAGGATAGATGCTCTATGAAAATTTTATTTCGCAGCATGACTAGAAAGGAAGGACGAGACGATCATCGATGATGAATATTAGAGACCATAAATATTCATATGGAACATAAATTTTCGAAATCATTTCAGTGGTTGTGACTGGGGAGCTCTGTAGTGGGTTTTCTCCCATACAGAATGCACAGAAAAGTAGTGCGATTTCTTTCGAAATTGATGGGTAAGGGAGTGTGAGAGATTATTAATGTGTGTATTTAAAATTAATGAGTTTTCAAATGGAAGAAAATTTTATGAAATCGAACTTTCAGTTTGGGCTGATAAACTTGTTTATTAGTTTTCGTTATGCTTTTAAATATATAAATGATTTATAGTAGAATGTTTGATTAATTAGTTATGCAAAATGATAAAATTGACGATTTAAATTAGCCCAATCGGTTTATTGAAATCTCTATATTAATCAAAAATAGATAACCCTTGATGACGTATCCGTTATAAACTTTCATATGGAATAAAAATTGACAAAATCAATACATTAGATACATTTCGTACTGTGCCTCGAAACCTGTCAAGGATTTTTCTCATGTAGAATGTGCAGTGAACCAGTATTTCTATTTCTTTCGAAAATGGACGATGTTATAGATTAGATTGTTAGACCATAGACCACGCATCTATGTGTCACTAATTTTTATATGAAAAAAAATTGGCGAAATCGCTACAGTGATTGCTGCTGGAGTACTGATCCTTTAGTTGCACCAATTATTATATAGATTAAATATGGTGAGCAAGCAGATGATCGCTGAAGGTGAAACAAAATTATAATAAGATTCATTACTGAGGGATAGCTTTGCGTTCACTTCCATTTAGGCATAAAAAATCAGTGTACTATTTTTATTCAAGTAATTTTTAAATTTGAATTGAACTGAATTTAGTAAAACGCAATCAAATTATGTTATAACTACGATATTATATTGAATTTTGATTAATTTTGGAAACACTGGTTGCAAAAATATATTGTTAAATGCATGTAGGAATAATTTAAGTCTAATGAGTTTTATGAAACTTTAACAAATTTTAAACTTATTTTTTACATCGAATATGAATTTTTTTAAAAAATTTTTCAAGATAAATGGATGAAGCTCTAAATTTTTGTTTATAAATCGGTGATGGATTAACGCAAAATATCACAAACATTGGTTTTAAATGGTCCAATATCATTAATGGATCACGAACTATATTTGAATCTGCCTTTTTCTTTCTGGACATTGTCTGCTCAATTATTGGAAATGAAATACTAAAATCGTCTGTGATTGTAATAGTAAAATTAAGATTTATTTTTTAGCCAAGAAAATGGAAATTTGAAGATTTTGCTTACAGTTTATTGATGTTAATTCTTTCCCCATGCTTATTACTTTATGCAAATGATGGTTTTCATTATAAAATTTTAATTGGCATGCGATGTTCTTCGTCTCTAAATGAGGAGTTCTGCTTTGATTCAATTATTTTTTGATACATTTAGCCATCATTTTAAGGAAAATAGAAACTACTAATTCATTTAGGTTAAAAGTATTTTTTAAATTAATTTTATTTATTTATATATTAGTAGAATTTATGAACTTTTCTTCTTAACTTTATAATAAGCATAACCTTCAGCCCAGTTTCCTTATATTTAAGCACAAAACTTAATTCAAATGCCAAAGCTTAACTTCCGTATTTGCTCACCAAATATTCTTTCTAATAGCTATAACATTTAGCACATCTACGCCAATCAACTCCCAACATCTTTTGTCGATGTTTTTGATTCTACGTAAATGCCCTGTAACAAAGAGTCCCAGTATCATTTCTGAATATAATTCACTTCAAAATATGCATCTTTATATATATATATATATATATATATATATATCTATATATATATATAAAATATACAGTGGTGGCCAAAATTGTGGACACTTTTGAAAATTTTAATGTTTTCTAACTTTGTATGCTCATAGAAAATGTAATGTTTCACAAAATGCAAACTCTTATATATCATTTTAAAGCGAATTTAATGCTTATTTCAATACAAAAAGAAACATTAAAATATGTACAATGCAAAAAAAGTTAAGCGACAATAATTGTTGAGATGCATTAGATGCTGATGAGTGCAGTGAGTTATAAATGCTTAGAAGTACTGGTAACTCACTGCTTACCTTTATTTTTTATTACAACTTCACACTGATGTTTCATTGACCTGACGAGACTTTTAGCTCTTCCTTCGTTGTTGCAGGATGCCAAGAAATAATTATAGTCTCAATTAATTCTCTTTTATTTGATGAACGCTTCATATGTGCAAGAGTTTTCACACGGTGCCATAAGTTCTCAATAATTTTGTGGTCAGGACTGTTTCCTGGCCATGATAACAATTCGACGCTCTTTATACTAAAGCACTCTTTCGATATTTTTGCTGTGTGACTAGGAAATGAATCCTGCTGAAAAATAAATGATGTGTTGTTGGGAAGGAGATCGCTGATAGAGGGTGTAAGTTTTGGCTCTAGAATAGTGTCAGTGTATTTTCTTGCATTTAATGTCCCATCGATAACATGAAAGAGCCCAATACCGCCTGCTGACAAGCATGGCCAAATCATAACACTGAGTTCTTCATAGTTGTCTGAATAGGATGTAGCTCTTCACCTATTCTATGTCTTACATATTTTCGCTCATCACTACCGAATAACAATATCTTTGTTTCATCACTCCGAATAACTTGTGACCACTGACAATCTGTTCAATTAACACGCTCCTTTGCTTATTGTAATCATTTTATACGCTGCTGTAAATTGAGATAAGGATTTTTTCGTTGAATTCTACCTCTTAGTCCAAAACTTAATAATCTTCTCCTGATTGTTCTTGAACTGACATAAATGCCAGCATCATTCAATTGACTTCTGATGGAAGCTGATGGCATTCTTGTATCTTGGAGACATAGTCTTTTTATTCTTCTATCATCAATAGATGTTGTGCATCTTTTTCAGCCATTTCCTGCTTTTTTATTGAATTTGTCTCTTGATATCATAAACAAAGCATTCGGACTCCAGATGTAGTCACTGAATCACGCATCTCTCTTTCAATTTTAGAATAGGAAAATCACAATTATGGAACACGATAATCTTGGTTCTCTTTCTAGATGTCCAAACTTTTCTTTCATTTGATGTCATTGCTTATTGGCTAAATATTTGAAATATTTACAAAAATTCCAACTATATATTAAAGTGTTTAACAAAATTTCTAACTTGCAATTTGATTATATAAAAAAACAGTCTTCCTTCTACAGAAAAAAGCGCAATAATGACTTGTTCCATCTTTAAATATGATGACAACTTCTGCTAACATTTATTAACATTTGATTTGCTTCCAGAACAAGAACAATGATTTGTCAGGAAAGTTAGAAATTCCAGTTCACTTCATCACTGTGTTTATTATTCATATTACAGTAAGTATAACTTTTTGGTATTTCAAATATTTCCGTTTTGCTTTTTGTATTAAAATCAGCATTAAATTCTCTTTAAAATGATATGCAAGAGTTTGCAGTTTATGAAATGTAACATTTTCTATAAGCATACAAAGTTAAGAAACATAACGATTTTCAAAAGTGTCCACAATTTTGGCCACCACTGTATATATATATATATAAAATATCAATTTAATTAATTTCCAAGATTTATCTTAATTTAGCCCCTAGTAACTTCATTCTGAAAATATTCTCTTATTTCGTGATCCAATTCTACTCTCGGTTTAATTAATCCCTTTGTAAAAATAATGCACCATCGGAACTACGTTTCAAATGAAACTGATACGTCAGTACCCTTGAAAAGGTGTCAAAGGTCACCACGTGTATTGAAATGGCGCATGGCCAGGAATCCTATGTTATATAAGACTAGTGATCATTTGTTCGTCCTTTTTCGCTCCTCTTTCTTATTTCTGCTTTTGCGTCGCGCTGCGTCTTCTTGTAAATAATTATGCTTTCCTGGATGATGGTAGAGGGAATAAAACGAAATTAAAACTACAAAGTCTCCTCACTGCTTCGAAACCTGCATTCTGTCTCAACCAAAATAATGTTACATATTATTTAGTCGACAGGATTCGAAATAACATTATATATATATATATATATATATATATATATATATATATATTATACTAAAGAAACGTGTGTTGATTTATAGTTTTTCAGGGTGTCTTCATTTCTTAGAGTTAAAATTTTTTTTAATTAGTTTTGTCATGTGTTTTTTAAAAGTCTCTATATAGATTTTTTTATACATACCTAGTCAATAATCCTGTGCCTAACCATGGATGAAGAAAGTTGTATGACCAATTCTTTTGTAAATGTTTAGTTCCACTGATAAGTGCCTGGAAGAAGTAGGCGTTGAAAGGTCATTCAATCACGGTCAATTCTTAAAAATATTTAATCTGTAGTAAGATATACAGGATTGATTATCATATCATTAAATATAAAAATTATTTTTGGAGAAATAAAAACTGTATTTATTTATCAATTGGAAAGGAAAAGCTAATTCTAGTAATTCCTTCGCTCCTTATTGTTCAATAAAGAATTAAATAGCCTCAAAATTCGCTCACTTAAAAACTTGTGTTGTCTTTTAAAAACATCCTCTCCTAAGCCACCTTAATGAATATTAAACACTGAAACGTTAATGCTCGGAAGCAGGGGTGGAATGTGTACACACGAAATTGCAATATCACTCCTTTTCTGAACTTTTATCATTGTATATATTTATTTAATAATTTCTTTCATTTTGTAGGCAATCTTTAAAGGCATTAATATTCTAAAGTTATTTTCCTTTAAACGCTTTCTACTTTTTAGAGAAACACAGCGAGGAAGAAAAATAAGTTTTTTTTTTCAATAAATTTTTTTCCGCACATCCAAAATGTATGAAAGCAGTCAACGTGATTTTTATTTGTGGAGGGAAAAAACAGATTCTGAGAGAAAAGTTTCAAAAATAAGTATTAACTGTGTATTTGTGTTGTCAATTTCTTAAATTGACTTAGTTTTATTTTGTTTGTTTTGAGAACAATTTTAAAATAATAGGAATTTAAAAAAATGTCTGTGAAATGTAGCTTTTAGATTTTCATGGCAAGAGGCTAAATGCATTCACGCACCTCGGCGGCTTCGGCTTTAGTGATAATGACGATAGGAACGTAGGAAATCCAGAAGCAAAACAATGGATAATCTCGGAACATATGGCCGTAGCCTGCAAGCGTGTGAGAGAATACTGAAAGAAAATAACTGAAATCAACATACATTTTTAAAAACTGATTACATTTGTTTTTATGTGCTCAAAATCCATATGACTTTAGTTTCTGATGTCCAGCTTTTGTTTGTCAGATATAATATTAGTGTTATTTAACCCTTTTTAGACCATGGGAAGTATACTTACCACCAGATTCATCAATCTTTGCATGAAGTTATGTATAATATAATATATATGAAGTTATGTATAATATGCCATAAGTTCTGATCAATAATTCAATAACACAGAAAATTAGATGCTACGGTTTCTTATCTCGCATAAAATGGTATCTTGACTTGTTTATTAGTAATTAATTAAACAAATAAATAAATAAGTCAAACTATATTTATCCAATAAACCAAATGAATATCTTTTCTAAAGCCAATCTCAATCCTAAAAATATTTTAATATATCATGGCTAGAAAAAAATGGCCTTTTAAATAATTAAGTTAGCAAATTAAGTTAAAATTAGGTTATAGTTGCACAGTAAAAAAACTTCTTAATACTTTTTATACAATAATTAACCAGAAAGCTCCGCGAAACTCCTGTAATTTTTTTTATGGCACTTGCCATGGCCAAGCCCGCTGTTACGATGACAGCGATTTAAGCATGAGGGGGAGCGTCTCTTGTTTTTATAGTAGCGCCAACTAGGGCCAAGAGTACGACTTTGCTACTCACGCATCACTCATTCGCTTGCGCAACCCTTTTTTACAGGAGGGCACATTTACACATCTCACAGATAGAACAACGGAAGAACAACCATGCCCAAATCGGGACTCGAACCCGAGACTCCCAGATCACGGGGAAGACGCGCTACCTCTATGCCAGGACGCTGGTCCTGTAAATATTTAATAGCTTAATTAAAAAACGGAAGAACATCATTTTGAATAAAAATCATTTTGTTCGATTTCTAAATTTATTGCGGCCGCGGTGGCCTGGTGGTAAGGTCTCGGCTTCGGAACCGGTGGGATTCAGGTTCGTGACACGATTCCACCGAAGAACCGTCGTGTAAGGGGGTCTGGTGCACGTTAAATCTGTCCTGACCAAGCGTCCTCCCGCTGGTGTGGTGTGGTGTGGAGAGGGAGGTGCCAGCTCAGGTGTCGTCCTCGTCATCTGACCGCGGTTCAAAATTACGAGGTCCGTCCCAAAATAGCCCAAGTGTTGCTTCAAACAGGACGTTAATATAACTAAACCTAAACCTTCTAAATTTATTTTCTTTGACGCTTCTTTGTGAAGTTGTTTTATACAGCTTTTTTGCATATATCAACATAATTTACCATCCTACGAACTGCTCTATTATTTATTCTAAGGATTCTGCAAATAAAATCTGTTAATGAAGATAAAAGGATCAATAAGTTCAAGCTTTAGGGTAATAATCAAATTTGAACTCGGAACATCGCGATAGCCTGCTCGTTGATAGCAGGATATCAGATATTGAAATAGATGTTGCCGAAATCTGTCAGAGATTAACTACACTGTTGACCGAGACCCAAATCACCCTTAACAAATAAAAAGAATCCGCACGGAATGATGACAACGGAATGGGACTGATTTGAATATACCTGGAGTCGGTGGAGGGATTCATCGTCTTCAAGAGAGTGCTCAGCCTGAAGAACTGGCCAGTGATACCGCTGGGTGATAGAATTTATAATGATCGGTTACATAAACACTTGTTGATACTGCTCTGTTCAGCGGTAACGGATATTAGATTCCGCAATCGTTTCTGGTATTCATTCTGCAGTAACGGCTATTCTACTCTGGTAACATCTTGATGAAGTTGTGGCGGATAGTGATGAGCGAGGATAGAACCTGGGACCTTGTGGTTCGCAGACCAGTAACATGACCACAATACAAAAGCAATTGCCCGGGTAGAGTTGCTGTTAACTGGCTTATAAGCTTTCACCACAAAGTCATTCGCTTCGATCCTCTCTAGTATCGCAAAGAATTCTAGGCAAACAGTTTGAATGGCTGTGAGAATATTAAACTTTTATACTCAAATTGCAATCAATTTCTCTGAAGCTGTTAAGCTCGTTGTTAACTGAACCAACATAATTTTCTGTCATATTATTCAGGAAATTCTTGACAGCAAATTTAAAAATGATTCCTGCTTTCCGTTCGGTTTTATTCATATAATCCATAATAAGTTAGTTTATAAGTTATCTTACTTAGCTTCCATTAAAACTTCTAACTTTAAGTTTTCTTTGTTCATTTCAGATACAGGAAAACTTCAATCTGGATTTTTTCTTCTTTTTATAAGCTGATGATTTTTTAAGATAACATTCTTTGTGTATGTCGTGGTAGGTTCGTGAGTGCTTTGAATAAATAGGCAAATAGAAAATTTGACAACAAATTTATTGCAGATTCGTTCGAGTTACTCTGCTCAGTAACTCCTTCTTCTCCAACAGCAAACACTCGAATGACCTCACTCTTTTAATTACACTCGCGCTAGTTGTCTAGCGCCATCTATGAACGTTTATTTCCTAACGCTTCAAAATCCAATCACTACAGTGTATATGAAGCGATGGAATGAATTGTAATTATAATGCCAGAATACAATTGATGCGATCGAAGCGATTGTTGAAAAGACAAACATATCAAGCCTGAAACTTTATCACGATACTGTTCCAAGAAAGCAGTTTTTTTTATCATGTATGTTATCATATATAAGCACAGTGATAAAAATATGTGACTGAAATATTCAGTGGAATTCCGAATACAAAAATGTATGAAAATTAAAATCCAAAAATTGTATGAAATAAAATTTGATAAAACTGAAGAATTAATTTCGTGAATTTATAGCCATGTAAGAATGGTTTTTGCCGCATTAATTTGTTTTAAGATGTGTCAGTACCCTGAGAATTTCGGAAAATGGACGAATATGCCGATTTTCCAATTTTGATGGAAAAAGGATCCTTGAACCTCAGACTTATCAATGTGAAAACTTCAAAACAATTAAATACGCACTTAGTGAGATATGGAATTATTTTGTCTAACGCGGTATCAGGCGCCACGCCTTCTTTCAGTGGTTGCATCACATATACTTCACAGGCAGGTAGCCAAGTCGTTTAATTTTTTCCATGAAATAAAAAGTAGAACAATTGTTTGATACTGTAACGATTAAATCTTTATTTGTTTATAATTCTTTCTTCTTTTCGATTGAATTTCTCACTGTTTATTTAAATAATCTTCAAAATTGCTCATTTCATTTAAATTTCAATCAAATGGTCTAGAATTTTTGCTGTGTATTAATAGATATTTAATAAACAGAACTGCAGATCATTTAATAAATATTTTGAAGAAAAACTTTTATCGAATATAAAAGAGTGACAATTTTCTACTCTTTTCTACTAATCCCTATATATGATAATGGTCATTAATAAATATTATTATAGTATATATTAATAAAATTGATATCTTAGGACTTATAAATACGACATTATTGCTCTGTGAAAAAACTAGCTCCATATGAACTGTTTTTTATTACAATTTTACTGCGTTGAAAACTTTAAAGCTATTTATTTCAGTTTGCCTTTTTCCAAAATTCCGTCTTAGCTACAAAATGTTAAAACTCAATCGCATTTCATTGCAATTGCATGAACATTTCTCTGCTCACTCCTAAATACATAATTAATAGAATGACGGATGGATTTGTAAAAATTTTGATTAGAATTCTTTCTTAAAATGTTCAAAGTGAAAAAAATCTCATTTTCCAAAAAAATTCCCAAAATTTTGATAAAATTTTTTTTAGAAACTAATATAGATATCAAAACTCCGATGCCCAATTTTGTTAAATACATTGTGAGGTCCCTTTTAAAAAAATTTGGTGAAAAACATTGAAAATTGTACAAGAAGAAACATTTTTTAAAAAGGGTTAATATTTTTTAAAAATTAAAATATTTAAATTTGTCACTTTTGAAACTGAAAAATATTTTAGAAATTCAAGTTTCTGCACGGCATGCTCCTATCTATCACAAAATTTTTAAAAAATTGTTGGAAATTGTGGATAATTTATTTTTGGGTACCGATTCTTTTTAAAGTTACAAGAGAAAAAAAAACATTAAAATTTCGATTAATTTTTAGCAATTGAAAATCAAATGAAGATTTGGAAACACTCTTCATTAATTAGCCCCTTATACTCACAAAAGATTTTATGAATTAAATTTGGAAGTTTTTGATATTATGATGGCCCTGTATAGCATTGCATTCTTTGCGAAACGCATCACGCAGTTTGAAAGAAATATGCTAGCTGAAAAATATTATAAAGCTAAAAATAAACTTTTCTTAAATGGTTGAAAGTTATATAAAAATATTTGGTAATTAGCTTGAAATTTTTAAATAGAAAAGGTTCTTCAATTTTGAATCAATATTTTAATCGGATAATTGTTTTCTAAATTACTACAGAATCACATCGAAATTTTTAAAAAATTGTACATTAAGAATTCTAAAAAAGTAATTATAATTTTATTGATTTTAGGTATTTTCTTTATAGTTGCAAGTTATAACTGAGGCCCAGGTTTGATTACGTAACTGAAAAAGCACGTTCGTTTTTTGGCTATAGGGCATAAGATAATTATGTGGAAATGTGAAATTAGACAGAAAAAGTGCAACTCAAGAAAATTTCAAATACGCATCGTTCATTTGAAACTAACCGTGATTTAAAACATTTCTCACATGACTTGGCACATTAACTTTCACTACAATATCATGTTCAATACCCTATTTTCGCATTTTTTGCCTATTTTTAGGATCTTTGTCCAATAAAAATGATTTTATAGTTATGCACATGCATATCCATTACAAAATATTAAAATGTTTTAATTGTGTGAATGACTGTCAATGAAATGCGCTTTTTTCAGAAATATATCTTATATATGTTTTTTTGCTTCTACATCTTTGATTGTCGGTGGTGGTGTTTTTAAACAATTCTTTCAATTCTTATTTAGTCTTTTGAAGTTATTTTTTGCATAAATTATCATATATACAAAAATTACAATATAAATTTCATCCATTAATTAAACCAACTCCTAATTTGAAAAGAATGCGTGTCATACTCACTTATATTAAAAGAAGATCCAGTCGTCCAGAATAATTTCCAATATATACTAGCTAAATTTCCGAAAAGATTGAACAGCCTGAGTTTCTGACAAGGAAGCTGTTCGCACAAATCTCTACGATATAGTGCTACTTTTATAAAAAGTAAGAAAACAACAAAGAATAGCAGCAAGCTTAATGCATAAAACACTTGAAATAAGCTTATGTTTGTTCGTAAACTGGTTAAAAGTCTTAAAAATATTGCCGATTCCATAGTGATACCAGGAGAATAATTTCAATGTGTTAGAGGTAAATAAACAAAATCCTTCCCTGAATAGAGAATGCTGAGGATTTCAATATCTGTTTCATTAATACATTACGTTTTTCAAGTTGATTGTATCAAGTTGTTGTTTATCGTGCATGAATCTGTTGTTAAGTATCGATTGGAGTATGAAATCATCATAAACTTTGGTCCAATGATAACTTCTTCATCGAAACATAAAAGAAAAATGTTTTTTTTTTTTTTTACCTCCTTGTTTTAGAATATCACGTCGTTTAAAGAGAACAATCGGAAGATGTGTCAAAAGATAAAATGATGCTGACTCCAATGTGATGTAATAAATGTTCAACATTCTGAGTAAGATGTCGAGACAAACTTTGAGAGACTTGGCGATATTTCAAATCGTTTTCATTTGTTTAAAATTTGTTCTGAAATTCTTTGTCAGATACATAAAACGTGCAAACTTTGAACAATTTCTTCACTAAGAGAGCCCCAACCTCTCAGGACTTATTCCTCAGAATATTCTTTCATTAGAGGCGTATTCTTTATATATTAATATTTCTTTTCGAAAAAAAATAACGAATGCAAAATAATGCAAGGGAAGTGTGTTCACACCGGATACAGTCAGAATATAGTAAACATTGTGTTCAGCTTAATGATATAGTAATAAGAACTAAATACCGTTTTGGTCCTTTTACCGATTGTGCCCAGATTTATACATAAATCTACTAATTCCGAGAGAAAACAAAATTCTGAATATCATTTATATTGTCTTTTGAACTTTTTAATAATGGCGTGAGCGTGTAATGGAATAGACATATCGCTAGACAATCGCTCACAAGATGGATTTGAACGAAATGCGACATATATTTGCATGTATAGAGTTAAAAAGATACCCTATTTCAGCTACTAGATTTTAAGATTTTGAGTATAATGTTTATACGCATTCTTATGGGCATAAACTTTTGTTCACAGATTGTATCTAAAAATTCACAGAAGCCTGCAAATATGTGAAGACCCCATTCCTCATTTTTCCCCCTCTAACTGTCATGTGTTTAAATAATCATATTCACAGACCGACAGTATGCAGAAGACTATGTTAGGTGACCGTATTGTGCATATAAGAAAGTTATTTAAGAAAATAATCTCAGTCTCACCTTCTCTCCCCCCCCCTTCAGTTCTAGGGTCATTCAAATAAACTTATCAGAAAGTCTGATAAGTTTATTTGTATAATATTTATTTTATCTATTCCTCGTCTGTTCAAACTTCAACAAAACTACTCGAGTTTATTCGTCTGTCTATCTTTCTATTCCTCTGTTTGTGTGTATTATAAATTATTTGTGTTTTTAAAACTAATTATTTTTTAGAAATATAAATTCAAACTTACAAGGTGCTCTTACTTTAATTTCCGAACGGAGTGGGCTTTTGACTTTTCTCACACGTCTCATTTTCCGATTTCTGTGCATTTATCTTTGAGCTACTGTGTCACGAAAACTCGCACACCTAAAAAGGATACTGTTTTTAAGGAATGTCCCTTCTCGAACGCATATAATCTCTGGAGGGTTCTTTGTGGATTTATCTTCCATCTTACCATCAATGCTAATTAAAAGAAGAAACTCGAGTTCCTAGTCATGCAACTTTACAAAAAAATAAAAAAAAATTACCAATCGATGATATATTGCTTGATAAGGAAGAATGAGAATAATGCTGTGATTTACAGATCACTCTCCTAATTTTTATTTGTAAAATTAATATTTCTTATTTATAAAACCGCATTTTAGAGGTTGCTGAATGGATACTAGATCAAGGAAGTCTGGAAGATAGATAATTTTGATGATAAAAATAAAAGTTACTGAAATTGTAGGAATTTTAGTGATATCATGATGAGGAGCGAAGATACTATATCCTTCTAGAATATTCTTTACCTTGGACCATAAAAATCCAATGACAGAGCTCAAACGAATAATTATGGCCAGAGAAGTAGTAGTGAGTGAACGAATTCTCTTTTAGAGTGTTTATCTCCAGCGAGTTGCTGCTGAGCGCTTTGTGCCTTTGCGGTTCTTTAATAGCAATTTGTTACTGGTGTGCTTTTGTTTACTGCAAGTGTTGTCTATGTGTATATTTCGACAGTATTTTGTTATATGTGTTTTAGTGTTCCGTTCTTGAGCCTGCTGGTCTTTGTACACACTGGACGAATTACAATATATGCACACATTCTAGCCAATGTACTGGCATGTACTGTTTACATCGTGCTGCTTTCGAGCTCTCTTATCAAACCCTTTAAGATGTTTTAGGATCCTCAATACAACTTAGAATAATATTATTAAAGATTTCGGATGAAAGGTACTTTTAGTCTCCCAGTGTAGTGCATATACACTGGTGTGCAAAACTTAAGCAACAGGTATGTTTTTTGCCATAACTTCACGAGAAATCATCTGAGAGACATGAAATTCAGAAATGAGGAACAGCATTTTGTTCTGAAAGAATGACGAACGCATAGTTGCGCAGAAATGAATACAATGCATACAGTATGGAATCAAACAAAAAAAGGCTTTATTGAACTCATAGTATCATTACACATGATTGTCTGTCCAAGAGGAAGAACAGCAAGCAGATGTTCCTTAGTATGGGATATGCCCTCCCCTTACTGCAATGGTTGCTTCGCACCGTCTCCCCATACTCAGCACCAGATTGTCCAACGGTTCTTGAGGTAAGAGTGCCCATTCCTCAATCAGCATCTGTTTAAGTTGTCGGGTGTTCCTAGGAGGATGTAATCGTGCCGCAATGCGTCTTCCCAAAGCATCCCACACATTTTCTATCGGATTTAAATCAGGGGAGCACGCCGGGGGAGGTAAAAAAAGAATAACGACAGAAAGTATTAAAACTCTAATTTTAATCAAGAATTTAAAAAAAAATCTATATTCATATAAAATTGAATGACCATCTCCTTGTTTATGCAAAGATTTTAATATGTATGCTTAGTAATTTACTATTAATCTCTCTCTTAAAATTATTGCAGTTGTTTGATTAAATTTTGTCTCATATTTTAGCATTTCGAAAATTCAGCAATGGACCCAGCTGACATACCTTATGCCTTCTTTTCACTGCTTATCAGTTTTAATTCTTTTACTAAGATTTTATTCAGGAACTGGCTTCAAATTCGTGTTTTGTCCTTTCTCGAATATGAAGTGTAGAAAAAGTATTGTATAAACTTTTCTCATTCGAGATGTGGATAATTTCCAAGTTGCAAATTTCACTAAATTCGAAAAACACATTTTTGGAAAATGTCCGTTTGTTTCTGATAAAGGTAATTCAAAACCTCTGCGAGTTTGATAGATGACATTTGGTGTGCGGTCTTTATAC
The DNA here is from genome assembly GCA_026543865.1 of Argiope aurantia. Lineage (NCBI taxonomy): Eukaryota > Metazoa > Arthropoda > Arachnida > Araneae > Araneidae > Argiope > Argiope aurantia. The sequence continues at coordinate 204,325 of JAPMOR010029427.1, forward strand.
CAAATTGGTAGTTGTAATTTTCCGTCTAATTGTGAGCAAAATCATGTCGGAGGAAGTCTATCTGTTCGATTGTTCGAATATTTGTTAATACGATTACTAGAAAACGGAGAGAGAAAATTTGATGCACATAGACA
>JAPMOR010029427.1:214458-246966 GCA_026543865.1 Argiope aurantia
TATATATATATATATATATATATATATATATATTCAATTAAATAATATTGAATTGAATTGAATATATTCAATTGAATACGTAAATACAAAGTAACTCTAAAATATTTATATTTAATTTTAGAGAAGGAAGCGGTGATTAAAATATGCATATTTTGCTCTTTAATGTATGGTCGGAATGTGGTACGTTCAGATAGTAGTGCATGATGATGAATCTTACTGATGATGCATGCTAAAGTATGTTTAACACATACATTTCTCAACTGTGTGCGATAATCTAGTTGACTCAGTATCTAATGCTAAAAGCTCACTCGTAATTGTTATATCTGAATGTGTATTATAATCACCTTATAAATGGTTGTACTTACAAAAGGCTGTTAAAAAAAGAATGATGGGTCAGAATTATTTAATATATTATCTGAGTATACGTGAAGCAGTGGGAGTTTGCTTTGAGAAAGGAAAAACTTCAAAAGTGACCGATAGATAGCGACATTGTTGTCATAAGATGCCGAAAAATGATTCCTGTGAAAGATAAGTTACCCTATTAGCCCAAGACATTGTACAATATTGCTCGATATTCGGAATGGCAGACAATATCGTGAAAATATCATAAAACGTTGTGGGATATTTTTTTGCTAATAGGGTAATTTTACCACGCTACTTTAAAAACATGACACGCGCGCTGCATTATTTTACTTGCCTCCAACGATCACTCTTTGAACTCTTGTCACTTTTAGCTTTAGGGTGACTTTATAGATGTTACGTACAGGAGTTCGATTGCGAATTCAAGTGAACTGAAAATACATATTACACCACACATTCACAATATCGCCAATGGAACACTCTGACCTGTAGTGGAACATACTGTTTTGCGCTTTAAGCTCGTAGGAGAAAATGTGGAGAGAATTTTGAACACTTCTTAAGCAAATCGTCACCTATTTCTTTTCTTGATATTTTAATCAGTCTTTTCTTTTACTATGGTTCAATTTTTTACGGAACAATTAAAAACCAATTTTCCCCCTATTTTATATGATGATGAATGAAATGAAAATTGCCAATGGATGACTTACATATGGTTGTATCTTCACTCACTTGCCTTCCAACGACAGGCACAGATGGATAAACTCTCTGAGATTCCTGTATGAAATAGACGATTGAACAATATAATTAAAAAACATACGATATTTTAATTAGAAAAGAATAAGATAAATATCATATAATGCAGAAGTGCTTGTATTGTTATTGGATTTGCATGCTGTTAAAGATGTTTTCCTGGCATCCTGACTGCAAAGATTTTGCATTTTAAAGAAAAGGGTTGCTAAATATTTGATAATATAATCTCAAAGCCGAAACTTTTTCTACATTCTGAGAAGCGATAGATTTGATACAGAAAAGGATGGATGGTCATTAGTTTCGGATTTAAAAACTGCAAAAGCATGATCTTTCTTATATTTTGTCTTAGAGCGAATAAGTATATTATTCAGGAATAAACTAAATGCATGATATTACGATTTAAAAAAAGTATTTGAATGTAGTCAGAATTAGATGCTCTACATTTTGTGAAACCTTCGTCATTATTCTTAAGAGAAAGTACTTACGTAATTTTGGGAATTCTGAAATTCGTTCTCTTGATTCAATTGATGAAGAATGTAAGGTAAGACAGAATGAAGTTAAGAAGTACATGGGTCAGTGTTTAATGCAAACAAGGTTAATTTTTAAATCGCGTATTAGGAGCACTGAATATATCTTCCCTCAAAATTAACAATCAGATTACAAATTACATTGCAATATTTGAAGTAACGAATTGTTCTTAACCTTTTTCTGTTCTATTTTTTTTATTGTTTAGCAATATGAAATTTTCCATGTCGGGATTGTGCTATCGGTTCAATAAAGATTCCTTAAAATATTTGAGGTGTTTGTAAATTAAATGCAATTTTTGTATCAAATTGTAGTATTTTTAAATTATTTAATTTAGGCTTAAAAATCTGGACAGTGATGATTTGATGCCTGTAAAACGCACGCTGCTAATGATAGAGGGTTTAAAAAAATCAAGCTTAAAATACTCGATTCGAGTTATTTTCGTGATGGTAATTTTATAATTGTAGTAAGAATGACTCGAGGAATTTAAATATTTTATGAGGAAGATTTAAGTTCTGTTTAATTTCCTTTTTTTGTATAAAAATGCCGTGAACTGAGGTCTAGTTATCTTTATTCAAACCAGATTCATTCTTTGCTTCGTGATTTGATTTGGTGTTTCAAACTAATTAATTATAAATATCATAACTCAAGTTCCTTTGTCTAATATCTTACTAATAAAAAAATGTATCAATTTACTTTCAAAGAAAAAGAAAGGCGAGAATTGAATTTACAATAATTTGTTTTTACAACATTCTATTTATAATATTTTTGTAAAATGATATTGCGCTTTCTAGTCTTACAGTGATCGAGGTAATTTTCAAATTTTGTATGAGATTAGTTTGATTTAATTCTTAAAGATTTTCCAAATGTGATTCAGCCTTTATTGATACAAAATTTTTGTAAGTTAATTTGTTCTTTATCGTATGCCTATTTCCTATTTCTTTCATTATCGGCTCTTTGGAAATTTTAACATTCTACTGACAATTAGTTATATGTTTTGGAGGATCTGCCCGTTAGCTGTAGTTTCTGGGTCCCTAATTGAGTTATCGGCATAGCAGAGGTAGCAAGAGTAGAATTTAAAATAAGTGGTGGTGATCTACACTTTTATAGCGTAATATATAGCCTATTTATCGCTTTTTTTTTTTTGCAAAAAATTTCTCTTTGAAATTTGACCATAAGGAATACTACGCTTAATATGATTACAACAAATTACCGCTTTATATTTTTCTCCATTTTTGTTTTTGTTTTTTAAATAAATTTATTTTTTAAGGATAAAATATAAATTATTTTTAATATGAATTTTTTTAACACAGAAGAATCAAATAGTGTAAAAGAAAAGTAGTTGGGTTGATATTTTAGTTGAGAGTCGATTATGCAAGTAATTTATATCTCACCTTAAGAACTCGATCGAGATACGTCATATCTTTCAGATCATCCATTGTCACGTGTCTTTCGTTGTCGTCTCCAAAAATATGATCCAACTCCTCGTGGATTTTGTCTTGAACGTCTTTGTGTAAACCTATCAAATATAGAGCCCAGCTGACGGCCATCGATGTAGTGTCATGGCCCTAATCGAAGAAAAGAATAGAATGAGATTGGAAAGAAACAAAATAAATGAATACTATTCAATAAAATTAGGAAGTTCTCAATGGCGAAAATCGTCCGAATTAAAAACGTTAATGAAGATGTTTTTTTTTTCAAATAAGATTTTATTTTAATTAAAATATTAGTAATAAAATAAAAGTATTTGCAATTTAAAGCATTTTTTTTGTAGTAAATCGATTTTTTTAACTCTACAATCTGTAAATACTCAACCACAAATCGGTGTGTCAAAAAAATCATTTCAGAAGAAAGTCCACTTAAAATTAACTGTGAATAATTTGTGAAAATGTGATTCTAATCTGTCATACAATTTTGTTAATTCTTTTTTGTTGTTGTTGTTTATTTTCTTTGTAGCTTAAATTTCATTTCGTTGTTGATTAACTTGAAATAAAACTATATGAAAATACTGGATAATACATTTTTGAATTTAAGATGATTTTTTTTTAAGTCAGAGAAAGTTTATAATTTCAATAGCAAATATCTCCGCTAATTTTACAGATAACTGTATGAAACTTTTCCTGTGTTTTTATCTTGGTAAAGCGTATATTTTTCTAACTGATTATTTCGACCGGTTTCCTTTATTTTTTAAACTTCCTTATTTCATCGTTGATCCATTCAGCGTAGTCACTTTACTATGGAAACACGCTACTTCCATGGCTATACGAGACTGCGTTTTGAATTTAAAGGATTAAAAAAGACTTTACCCATCATCCTTGCATATTAGTTGAGGGTCAAATTATGAAAAATCTACAAAATTAGTTAACAGCTAATAGTATTTCGATTAATATTGGATGAACAGATTGAAAAATCTCAGTAGCATTAGTTTCCACAAAATATAAATTCCCTTTCAGTGCGTTTTCGCATTTTTGTACCGCAAAAGCAAATGTATCGGCTTCTTCTCTGATGTCTTCTTCAGTGAGATCTTTCGTTCTAATGTGATGCTCTAGAAGCAAATCCATGAGAGCCATTCGCTTGCGCTTTTGACTGGGATCTGGAGAACCGAAAAGGAGCTCCTTTTTCTTTGTTTGAATTACCTAAATAAAGAAAATGGTGTTATCGTTCATCAAAATTCGTTCAGATATGTATGAATCTGAAAGCAGAATCACACGTTCACTGCAACGGCTCAAGCCTGATACTCGGATCATTTAATTAGACGATCTTAGCTATGGTTAAGAAGCAATCTTTAAATGATAGTTGAGAAGGTGTCATCTAATTAGATAGGTGGTTCAGTACAGTTAAAAAGTAAGTATGAAGCACAAGAGAGACACATGACACAGAACGGGTTAAATGTTATTAGTGGGTGATATGACCACAATGCTAAATTTGGAACCGTAAAGACGCTGGGCTATTATAGGAGTAAAAAATGTACGTCTCTTTTAAGATGGAGAATGCTATCCTCTGAATTCTAGTTATAAAAGAAACGAGTATTTATGGAGAGTAAAATAATAAGCATAGTGGATAGCACTGATTTCTTTTCTACTATTCATTCCTGCATTTGTGTGGGTACTCTATAAAATTCATCGAATAAATAGGATGTTTTTTTATTGGAGTATTGAGAATTGATTTTTAAAAATGAATATAAAAAACGATTCACGGATTGCTGAATAATATAATCCAATGCTTTAATTAAAGCAAAATGCTCAATCAGTCATTCAGACTTTAGCACCAACAGCAAATAGTAAAAATATAAGTGTCTCTGGCATTTTATGGTTTTCTATACTAAAATGGAGCATCAAACAAACCATAAATTTAGGTATTTAGTAGTTCGAATCGGAACAAATGAAGCCAGGATTTCGAAAAGAATAAAATGATTAACCAGATGAAGGGAATGCTTACTCGTAATTATACTTCACAGAAAAATTCCGAATTTCTTCATTTATTTACAGTTTTGTGGCGTGATATGCAAATACGATTTTCTAAGTAGGTGCGTATACAGGCGCATTAGCATCGGAAAATGAGTGAGTTTATTTACTTATAAAAAGGGGATTAAGTTTTGGTTTTATGATTCAGTAAAAAAAAGAAATTAATTAATTCTTCAAATTATAAAAATGTCTATAAGAACGAGTGAATGGGTGATGTGACATAAACTGATGATAATTTCGATGTGAAAAAGAAGAACTTATATTATTAATCATAAACTTAGTACAAAGCCAAATTCTAACTTACCGATCTGGTGAAATTGTGAAGTATATTCAAATGCTTCTGTAAGTCTTTGCCACTTTCAGTAAATTGGAAAAAAAAGTCTGACCAGTGCCAAAAATTCGATATTCTTTCAATTATGATTTCCGTTGCTCTGCAAGAAAACAAGCATTTGAAAAAAAAATACGCATAAAACAATGGGAAATGAATAGGCTGAAACATCATTTAATTACATTTCCTCAGTGTTAGTTGAAAGAATATTCTCACGGGGAACCAAATTTAATTAAATAATAAATTATATATTTTGCTTCATTATTATTATTATTGCCATCTTTCAAATACTTTCATGATGTCAAGCTCAAAAAAATTATTAGAATTATTTCAACATACCATTTCAAAGTGTTCTCATCAGATTTACTCATCAAGATATTCAGCAAAGAAAGAAACAATTGATAGGTTTGGCGAAAAGGGGAGCGATACATTTGGCGAATACGCCAAATGCGATAATTTTTCAACCACCATTTCCATAAACTGCCTTGGCATGCTAAGGAACATAAATAGAGGGTGTTATGTGAATAAAGTGGCTGTGTTGGCATCAATAAATGCATTAAGAATAAATTAAAGTACTCTGTGCTCGTTATATTATATGTTGCTCTAAGAGAACCCAATGGCGCAGTATAGCCAAATATGGCTCTTGCGCCAATCAACCACACAAAACCAAATCTAAGAGAACCCAAACATTTTTATAAATGGCACGACGCTATTCCTTCTTTCACAGATTTCACTTTTTCTGTATAAAAAATAAGAGCATGTTAAAAATAAAAAATGTGTTTAATCTAAAGCATTACATAATCAATGATGTCAGTTGGATTGCCATTTTTTATATGTTTATTTTTTATATTTGCAGTTACAGTTACAATAATACACAGGGCGTCCATGATTTTATAGTTCAATTTTTAAAGGTTGTAAAATACATATAAAGATGCGGTTTTTGTTTAGCAATATGGGTTCGGAAATGAAAAGTGCAAGCCGAGAAAACAAGAAACGCCGACCCGAATCCTTTTCTTAACATGAAATGAGCCCTGCTTGCCAAGCTGGCGGAATAAACATGGACAAAGAATGTGATCCGATTCTTTCTTATTCATGACACATCCTTAACGCTTCTCTTCCGTTACAATTCGCAGCCCCGCACATAAGTTGTATGTCTACTTTCTGAGAGAAGACACAGCTCCATTACGCAAATATATTCTTTAACAGCAAAATATCGTTTGAAGTTCACGTAATGTCATTCAAATTGGAATAAAATTGTTTTGCAGACGATTTGATAAAGCTAACTAAATGAATTTGCATAACTATTCAACATTTTTATTCCCCAAATTTCATCTTTATTCAAACTAGTTCATTTAGCTTGGATATCATCTGCTCTAAAAATATTATGTAAATAAAGAACGTTTTTTTTTTTTTTTTAATTCTTGGACATTTCTTAGTTTCCCTCGTAGATTGCTTGATAATATAAAAGGTGGTTTATTAATGAATTCAATTTAAATGTGCGTAATAGGAACCTGACATAAATTAAAACTGATTTACCCCCCCAAAAATTCATTTTACTGTCATGCACGATCATCTGTATTTCATTTAACTGAATTCTTAATAGTTTTAATCTTTTTCACTAGATGGCAGTCGAAGCTACGTTCTTCCGGAAAATATTCCCTATTCAAGCTTCATTGTTTCTTCTTAGCATTTTCTACTAAGAACTCTAATATATTTTTTAACTTCTTTTTGCAGTTAAATTTAACTACCGTCTTCTTTCATTACGATGAGTCAATAATTATTATTCCAGTTTTCTTTAAAAAATTTTATGGTTGACAATTTTAAATCAGATGTACTTTTATTCTAATAATGCATATACTCCAACACTGCCAAATTCACTATCTTTAGTGCATAGATTTCGGCCAATTTAGTTTGATTTCTTGAATGAAATTGGAAGTTAAAAGTTTGTTCTTCATTTCTTATGGGATAATTTTTTTCAAGGGAAAGCACAGACTTCATTAAAAAAGATATTTTTGGCCTTATTCTCAACTATTATTATAATGAACAATACAAAAAACATTTCTCCGTTTTCTCTGCTATTCATGCCACTGCATTCTCCGCAGTAAATGTTGTTCCTCTTTTATATCATGCAAATTGTAATACTGTCACATTAATTGATTCATTACCCTGTCCATGACGGATTGATAAATTTTACCTTCATTTTTCAAGCGAACAATGTTTTGATACCCTACGTCAACCCTTAATATTCAAAGATAATGCCTCCCGAAAATTATCATCTATTAAAATTAAAAGAAAAAATCACCAAGAAGGGTTCCAAGTTTGAGACCCGATTTCATTAAATATCAGTTGTGTATGTAGGCTTGGTGCATATTAAGGATACGGTAATGTGGGAAACATTTACTCATTAGTGTGGTGCAGAAGTTTGGAGAGCATATGTCAGTTCAAATGTGTGCATCAACATCTGACCGAGATTCAAAATTACAAAATCCGTTCCAAAATAGCCTTCGCGTTGCTTCCAAACAAGTAGTAAATATAACTAAACTAACATTTAATGTTCAAACAGATGGTCTCCTACACACTGTTCTTTCAGAAAGCAAAAAGAACACTTTTTCAGATGACAACATCATCTATCATTTATAAAAGCAAAATCCATTTTTTAAGATGAAAAAATTCCTTTTCATTTGAATCTAAAATAAAATATGCCATAGGATGCCAGATAAAAACAATATTACAATTGATGTTCAATTTCAGAACAAAGGTTCACGGCTCGGTTCTTTAAAAATTCTCACAAAAAATGTTGCCTTACAAGCTTTACTTCAACAAAGCTGAAAATGACCCGTATTCAGTATAATCCCATATTTCAGTTTTATATAAAAGCAGGGGGGGGGGGGGGGGAGTGGTACATCAGCATTCGTACGTAGAAAGAAAATGTTTGAAACCTTTTCAAAATATCGTTCAAACTACCAATGATCTCCGAGGTCAAATTAAAGCTGTGTTTTTAGCATAGGTGGCATGAAACCTGCCTCCTGATTCAGAAATGTAAATTTCTTTTATCCCTTTTCTAGCAGTTGCTTTTTCCCCTTCCTTTCCCTGCTCTTTCTTTTTTTTATCTCGCATGTACGAAATATAGAGCAAGTATTGTGATCGTCAAAAAATTTGAACTCTAGATTTTGACGAATCTCCAAGTTTCAAACATCCTTCAGTTCGAAAAATACGTATTCGGCATTATGTTTGTCTATCTATCTGTTTGTAGTGACAAAGATAGCTCAAAAACTCTTCGAACTAGATTGCTGAAATTTGGTACATTGTCTTTGCTCCAATTTTGTAGAGCCTTACCAAATTTTGAGCTCAATATTCTGAAAAAGTCTGTTTGTCCAGCTGTTCTAATATAAGCTGATACGACAACTGCAAAAAGTAGTTGTATAAAATTTGCCACTGTAATCTAATATCTAAAGTGTAGATATCTGTCCAGTTGGAACCAAATATCTCAAGAGGCTGACTTTCTACCGGTATGCGCTTTCACAAGCATGTGTAAGCGATAACTAAAAAAAACAAAAAAAAACAACAACAACAAAAACGCAATGATTTAATTACATGAAATTTGATATGTAATTTTGTGACTCTAATTGCAGTTCTGTGTCAGATTTTGGTTTCAACCAGTTCGAAATAAAGCGTTACCTATTGCTAAATGCCAAGTATCAATAGCTCAGAAAACGTGTTATCAGGAATACAGCCTCGTTTCCCATTATTGAATTTGTGAAACTATACTGTACACCCCTGAACAATTTTCTTAACATCATCTACAAGTGAACTAGTTACTTGTCTTGCTAATAAATAAATATGAAATATGCTAGTAATAAATTACGAAACTTGGAAGCACAACTTACCTGGTTACGGATTTCAGATATTGCGAATCCTCATTTTCTTGGGCACCTATCTTGACACCAAAGGTGGTTTCTGTAAAAATTATTCGAATATTAAGCATAAAATTCTGATTATGCGCATTATTATTTCGCGCAATTTATTATGCAAATATCAGTTTGTTTATCAACATTATTAAAAAATGTTTTACCATGGAATATTCAAAACTATTTTTGCATAAACTAATTTTTGTTAACGTTTGTGTTTTTTTTAATGCTGTATAAATGATATATATTCCCACTATTTGTGTATAGCGCTATAGATATGAGAAAGTTCTGCGCCATCCTTTTCATGTTCGAAAGAATGCGTAACAGTGAGGCAAAGATTATACATTGTTTCATAGATTCTGTATTGAGCTTATAGTTACTTATTTATATTTTCTCTAAGTTGTAAAAGAAACCAAATTTGGTCAACAAATATTATTTCTTTAAATAAATCAACTGATGGTGTTTGCAATTTAAGTCGTCAAATGAAAAAAAAAAAGACCTACGGTCATTTCATATCGTAATACTTACAAGTTGCATTTATGCTAAGTATAGACGTATTGTTTTCTATTTGTTTCTAATCAATGAGGTATGCTGTTAAGTAATAAAATGCGATTAAAAATTTATAAAAACAATTGCTATTCATTTAATAATTTTTTTAAAATCTTTTCGTTTAATTTTATTTCCTTGTTATACTGTGTCTCGTTTATTTGTATATTCAATTGTATTTCCTATGGTCTAAGTCAAATTCTATCAAATTTTGGATAATTTTTTAAAACATTAAGTTGAATCTCTATGTTTTATTGTGCGTGTTCCCAGAAAATTCATTACAATTTTTTTTTTATTCCTTGTCTTCATAAATGTTCAAACCGGCGTCCTGGCATAGGGGTAGCGCGTCTTCCCCGTGACCTGGGCGTCCTGGGTTCGAGTCCCGGTTCGGGTATGGTTGTTCTTCAGTTGTTTTATCTGTGAGATGTGTGAATGTGCCCCCCTGTAAACAGGGGTTGTGCAAGCGAATGTGATGTATGAGTAGCTAAGACGTAGTCTTTGCCCCAGTTGGCGCTACTAAAACAAGAGACGCTTCCTTGGCTTAAAATCGTTTACGAAGTCAGCGAGCTTGTCCATGGCAAGTGCCATTATAAACAACAACAACATACATGTTCAATCCGTAGGATTCTTATATTTTCAACATATTCTTTACGATCATGGTTGAAAAAATAATTATTCTGTAGAATAAATTCTTTATTATGTAACTATCCCTACTTATATAATAAAGCATATATAATATTAATACTTATATATATATATATATATAAGCATGTACTTATATATATATATAATATAAGCATTTAAATGAATCACTAAGGGCAATTTAAAGTACAAATTACGAGAGAATGTTGCCTATCCTTCGAGCGAATACAGTATAAAATCTGATCTCCTCTTCATTCGTGAAATGACTTTTATATTCTTAACTTCCCCTACTAGCAATGGCGTTTCGGGCAATGTTGTCTGACAGTGGCAGAATGGGACAGTCACTTGACTTTATGATCATACCTCCTCATTAGAACATATCTTAATAAAACAGATATTTTCGTTTATAGCAAAAAATACCCGGCTTAATATAAAAATAGCTTAAGGTGTCCGACTAAGTTGTAAAGGCAATTTTTGATGAATTATTCGAAATTTTGTCACGGTATGAAAATAAAGCCTCAAATTGTAGATTCTGAAAGTCTTTCTTGTTAATATATGTAAGACAGGACTATATTTACGGATATTTTTCAGTAATGCACAAAGTATAAAATTGAAATCGAAATAGTGATATTTTCAGCTGGAAGTAAATGCTTTGTTCCGTCATTTGACAAAGATGCAAAAATACGATATCCATTCCATTATGGTTCCTTCAAAATATCAAGGCGAGATGTCAGTCTAACTCATTAAACCCTTTGCATATACAATGACGAGTCAAACTCGCACATCAAATTACTGAAGTTTTAATTTTCAATCAATGAAAGTGTGAAGTAATTTAAAATACACTTAGGAATATTTGAGAAATTAAAGTGTTTCTTTTATTACCATAGGAATTAAGATGTTAATAACTGTCTCGATAGGATGTATCATCTAATTGGGAAGTTAAGTACATTTGTAAGTCAAGGGATTAATATTATGTTAAGCTTATTGAATAAAAGTCAAAATTGATGCAAAACAAATTTGAGAGATTTTCATGCAAATTAAAATGTTCTCATATGTGCTTTTATGTATTTGAAAATATAACCCCCCCCTTATATCGAAGCAAGGCTAAATAATTTAGCATCAACTATAAAGTAGTTAAAACGATAAATAATGCTTACCACAAATTATATCCAATGTACAAAGCGTTACAGGCTTTATTATGTTTATGAAATCCTTGGTAGTTTCGTTCTTTAATCGCTTTGCCAAGATCTGCGATTGTTCGTTGAAAACTGGCAGAAAATCTTTCAAAATGTCAAAATGAAACGCATTTGTGAGCAGCTTCCTTCGGGATTTCCATTTAGAACCGTGGCTGAGGAATATAGGGAAAAATAGCTTTAGAAAATTCCTTATGATATGTGACGAAACATAGATACTGAAATAAATCTCATAAAAAAAGCATTTTATTTCACAAATAAAAAATTATAAGTTAGAAGTTTTCAACCCCTTTCATAGAGAAGATTGAATACTTATATACGAGTAGATAAATTATACTGTTTAATAAAACATATAATATTGTTATAAACGTGCAGTTCGGCTTCCTAGCATAGTTTGTTCCATCAACAGGAAGACTGTTTTAAAGTCATCGCTATTAGACAGAGTCCGTGTGTCACGTCGGAGGTCCCAGAGCTTGGCGACAAACTTGGCGACCATTTGGTGACTTGGAGACGAATTTGGCGACTTTGGCGCCAAAATAGATAATACCCGAAACTTTGTGAATTTTCCCGATCCGTCCAGTAGGAACCGAGATAAGCCTCGAACGTTCCTGGTTGGTTGAGAGGCTTCTAGCCCCGCCTCCCGGGACCTATAAAAGGAAGCAGCCGCAGCTGCAGAAGGAAGGTAGGCGACAGGGGAGTTTGAGAGCAGCAAAGTCAGTCAGAGTGGACAGAGCGGAGTAGTCGGAAGAGACGGAGTCAAGCTCGTGCTGAACTGAGCTGTGCGCTACTGTCTGCAGTAGATTCTTGTTGTATGCTGTGTACACGTCTCGGTTGAAGATAGTCGTCTCTGTGCTGTATATAGCTGTAGCTTTTGTGCTGTCCTGTGTGTCTTCGTGTAAATAAACGTCGTTGTTTTATTTTGTACTGCCGCCTGCTGATTGAGCGTTTTTTACACCATACCACTTCCACTATCCAAACGAACCCCGGCAGAAATTTCGTAACAATATGTTAACACTGCAGTTAAACATTATTAGATGCTGTTAAAGGTGCTTTAGGTGTTTTTTAAAAATAAAAATTTACAAGCACTAATCAAAATTTTAAATAATAGTTGAAAATGGGTGAAAATTAGGTCCTGTCCAGAACAAAATGGGCTTCTCATTATCCTGTGATATTTTCCTAATTATCCTATTAAAAATTTGCAAATGAGTGTATTTATTACATAGCTTTGGAAAAATATGCTTCTTTTTTTCTGACAATAGCAAGTTCTGTATTTGTGGATCAAAGGAGGTGAAAACAAAGTACAGTTTTTGAGGAGCAGAATTCTTTACCTACAGTTAAGCACGGTGGAGCAAGTATGATATTCAGAGGTGTATGACAACTACGTCGTAAGTCATTTAACCCTTATAAATATTATATTTAAGCATGTAGGATATATGAATATTTAAGAAAAAAAACACTTTTAAGCTTTTGGTTTATGCAGGAAAATAATACTAAACACACTGCTCACATCGTTTAACTCTGGCTATTATACAGTACCAAAAATTAGTTACATTTTCCTCTACAGTCGCCAGACTTAAATACCGTCAAATATTTCTGAAACTTTTTGGAATGCAAGATTTACCAACATGTCATAATCTCTAAAGATGTGTTACATAGGATGACTGTCAGGGAATGAAATAACATTTATTTTGAAGAAAAATTCGTGTAAATCTATGCCCAAACGGTTGGAAGAGGTCTTTAGATGTTAATGCTATATAACTAGCTTCTAAAGTGTAATCAAATTTGTAATACATCCGCTAATAAATAAAATCACGGAGAGTTGGCATCGACCCCGATGCCATCTACACATCAGAAACACAAAAGCTGCCATATTCTCGTAAATTGAAGACATTTTACAGTTTGCATTTCCGATAATGCTACATTAAAGTTGGAGGGAAGAATGTTAGAAAGAATGAATGAAAGAATGTTGAGTAAAGAATGTTAGCAAACGCGTATAGCTAAACACATCTAGGAGTTAAAATAAGTCATGTACAATTCATTTTATAAATATATCACAAATTTTAGCTTATTTGTTATATACAAATATAATTTATTTTCAGGACGGATTAATGATGCAAAATTTTGGGTGCATTTTCCTTGTTTGGAATTAAAAAAAAATGTATTAATTTCACTCTTTGATTTTTTCAAGGGACCAGCCATGCATATCATCTACATACATACCTAGTCAACAGTCCCGTGCGTAGCCAGGGATGCAGCATGTTGTATGACCAGTTCTTTTCCATGTGTTTAGTTCCACTCATAAGTGCCTAAGTAAAAGCACGGAAAGATCAGTCATCATTTATTTAAAAAATATTTAACGGAAAGTAAATAATATATAGGATTGATAACTATATTTTTGAAGAGCAAAATTATACTCGAAGAAATAAAACATAGAATTGTTGATCGATTTAAAAATTAGTGAATTCGACTAAATATATTGCCGTTGTTTACTGGAAAATTAAACGCATTGATTATAATTGAATTTGGTTTGCTGATTTAAGGGATGAATGGAGAAGTATGTGAACTCGAAGTTCTTAAGAACCTAACAGTTTTGGAGGGGAGAGATGCCAAATAAATGTGTTACATAATAAATGTTAATCGCAGAAAAGAAAGATAGAGGCAAGATTACGTAGCAAAAATGAGCATTCTGAAAAGAATGTGGAAAATAACCATAACCGCAACCACAAACTGGCTACTCCGACCTGCCGGAAGGCACACGGAAAAACTTGAATGACCTCACCGCCACAACAAAAACACCGGCGGTAACTGGATGAGCCCTAAGGTTGAGTCCTAAGTCCATCGCCAACCACGGTGCAAACCTTCCCTAAGAAAGTACATCCCGTCATCGATGGAAGGAGCCAGACCCCCGCCTTTGCGTGTACCCACAGGAGTGGCGAGAACCAACCACCGCGCTGGAAGCTCCTCATTATCAATTACGAGTTGCACGCCCGATGGGTCTGAGTTTGAAAAATAAAAATAAAATAAAAAAAGGCTGAAAAAATTAAATATATTTACATAATAGAACTCAGCCAAAGCGGCAAGAAGAAAGTGTCATGCCAGGGGGAGAAAGGAGAGAGCTCAAATCCCATGTTTGTATATATAGTCTTTCTTAAGAGCGAATCAGAGAACAAGCGGAATAATGTTAAATTCCAATATTTAGTTGTTTTTAACCGGGGGTAGATCGTATACACATACTGTAAAATTGTAGTATATCCCCCCTTAATGTTTATCAATGTATAAATTAAATCAATAATTTTTCCTTTTATAAGTAATATGCAAATCCATCAGTACTCTAAAATAGTTTTCCAATGTCTTTATCTTCAGGAGAATCAATCTCAAAAAAATCTTTAATGTCTCGGTCTTTAGGGGAAACACAGAAAAAGAGAAAATTGAATTCTTAATAATTTTTACCTCATCGAAAAGTAAAAAACGTTTTTTAAAATATCGGTATAAATTGTTTGTTTCTGTTATCATCTTACACTCTATTTTTCTGCGAGTGTCAAGATTAGCTCCCCTTCCTAATCTCAGATGGCAGCGCATTCCAGTAGCCTTGAAAGTTATGCAGAAAATATTTCTTGTATGCTTGGCAGTCAAGAAAAGTAGACGTACACGTAGTGTGTGAGCGATCAATAGCTCACGAGGAAATGGCGAGCAAATTTATTTTTACAATCACGCGGAAACTCAGAGAAGAAAATAATTTTTATTGTCTTTAAGAAATATTCTTAACCGTGATATGGAATTGCTTATCGGAAATTGTATAAAAATAAGGGATGGCTTCATACAAATAAATGGATGACTAATCAAGAAAACTCTTTCCTTTTTTCTTGTTTAGAATCTTCTGTTGTTATTATTGTGACTTATGGCACTTTAAAACCCCGTTGACAAGTCTCTTAGCGATTTAAGCTGAGTGAGAGCGTCTCTTGTTTTATCAGTAGCGCCAACTAGGGCTAAGAGTACGATTTAACTACTTCATGCGTCACATTCGCTTCCAGAACCCCTTTATATAGGGGGACACATTCACAAACCTCACAGATCGAACACAGAAGAATAACAACCATGGCCAAACCGGGAAGCCTAAATCACGAAGAAGACGAACTACACCTATGCCAGGACGCCGGCTTAGAATCTTCTATTTTTAGCAAACAAGAGTACAGGATATGTGCTCGCGAACAGTGCAAAAATACTTCGGCAGGAAAATGTCCCCTATATTCGACAGCGAGCGAAAAAAAAAAGAAAAAAAGAAAAAGAGAATCGAACTGCCCCCCCCCCCTCTAAAATATAAAATTCATCTAAAATATCACATTTACATACCTCAGCTGCTTCAGCCTTTGTGATAATGACGAAGGGAACGTAGGATATCCAGAAGTGAAATAGAGGATAATCACGAAACATATAGCCGAAGCCTTCAAGAAACTGAGAAAACCCTAAAAGAAGAAGAATTGATTACTTTTAGGACTTATCTAATGAATTTATTAGAAAATATCTGCGAATCTTGTAAACATGTTTATAATTTAAAGCTCTTAAGTTTATTTTCATTTCAATTTATGTAGAGTAGCAATTGCTCACATGAAAATATAAACGCTCTAAACAAGAAGATATATTGATTATTTGTGTTTTATTTTGAAAAACCAGATTTTAATTTACTGTTCCACTGAGTGGAAGCTATTTTGAACTATCTTTGACCAGAAAAACTGTACATTTTGGTATCATCTTGCTAACGCGATATGCAAAATCTATAAAATAAACAAAGCCGTCTTTATAAAAAATATATTTCAAAGATATACGAACGAAACTATGATGATTTTAATCCATTAGTTGCCACGATAATCATTTGGGGATTTTTACGACACCCCTCGACGCCAAAACTGTATTTGATACATTTAACAGTTTACTTTCATTGGGATACAACAGGGTTAGCAAGAAATTAGTTACCCACTTCAGAGGGCTCTAAAATGCTTTCTATTAGTCCAAATAAGAAATTTTGAACGACAGATATTTCAGATGATGCGCTTTACATTTATTAATTAAAAAATTTAGTACAAAAATTCACCAATAGATGGCATTGTAACACAAATGGCATTTACTTGCTTATATTGAAAATGTGAAACATAATTTGCTTCACAGCGCATGTCTATTGCCATTTTTCTTTGGATAAAAAGAAGGCGGATTCTGCACAGACATTAGTTTCTTCTCTGTTCGTCATGAATACTTTGCAAGAAAAAGAGCTACTGATGAAATTGTTCTACCAGAACCAACAAAACTCCGTTGCAGATCTAAGGGAATTTCGCCGCATGAAGCGGATGCGAAGAGGTATAATGTCTCCAGGTGCCCTACGCAAGATGATGCAGAAATTTGAAAAAAATGGGCAACTTGGCATTCTTTTAGGTAGAGGACGAAAAAAAAAAATACCGTCTTCCAGCGTGGGAAATGTTGCGACCGCGCTCGTTGAAGCCAGCAGTCAGTCACCGCATAATAGTGCGAGTTTGAAAGTTGTTTCCCGTGTTCTGGATAAGTCATATTCAACTGTACGAAAAATCGTACGTCAGATTTTGCATTTTTATCCATACAAAATCAAGTCTGTGCACCTGTTGCAGGACGGGGACTTATCCTGCAACAGGAATCAAAAGGTTCGTAACACTTTTGCACTTCAGTTCCTTGCTCGAATGGTGGTTGACACAACTTGGTCATGGAACATTCTGTAGAGTGATGAGGTCCACTTTTGCCTCAATGGGCAAGTTAACACCCACAACTGTCGAATTTGCGCAGAGGAAAACCCTCACGTTATCCGGAAACAACCTTGCATCCTGAAAAGGTGACAATATGGTGTGGTTTTGCAGCTACCTTTATCATTGGACCGTATTTCTTTGAAGAAATAACTTCAAGTGGAACCTGTTCCGGTAATCTAGAGAAAGTATGATTCTCCGATTAGAGCATATTGTTGAAAATGAAGGAGGACTTATTGAGCAATTTTAATAATATTTTATTTAACAATTATAAACCATATTAAATGACTTTATATGTATTACAACGCCATCTAATGGTAAATTTTTGTACAAATTTATTTTTATGTAATAAATGTAAAGCGCATCATCCCAATAATCTGTAGTTTAAATTTTATCTCCTTTGGATCAATAGAACATTTTAGAGCCGTCTGAAGTGGGGAACTTATTTCTTGCTAACCCTGTATATCAATCAATATCATTTGTAACAGAATGTATGCATTCTGAGCTTCGTTTCGTTGCAAAAAGTGAATAAATTTCAAATCCCTCTGTAAGTTGTACGGAACAGAATTATCATATCTGAAGCATTATATATTTTTTGTTTGGTTTTTATATTAGAATGAAATATCATACATAAATATATAATTTAGAGGTTATCATAACGATCTGGTACTTACTCGAGCTTTTTTAATTAAAATGATTTTTTTATCATTTTATAACAATATACTTATTCAAAAATAATTCACGAATTTTAAAAATCAAAACATAATTTGAATATAATTATGATTCCACACAACTTTTTGTGTATATAATATGTATATATATATATATGTAATGATATCTCTAAATCTGAATTAAATCCTAATTAATTTCCTAATTTCTATGTTTTAATCCATATTAAATTCATTCAGAAATGGTCTCTTATTTCCTGATCCAATTCCACTTTTTTATTTAATTAATGTAACAGGAGCTCTGTAAAATGCCTAAATCAGCAGTTTCCACGCTCCGAGTGAAGTTATAAAAATTTGTCAAGCTAAACGAATTCTTTTTAAAAGATGCCTAGATTTCCCTATCCTAAATCAACATTGTACAGAAATCCCTATCAAAATCTCATTGTATATAATCCCTGGGAATAAATATTTCGGTCTTCTTCTGCTCTTGTGAACGGGCGACAGTTTTGTCTGCGCTTCTTGTACATAAATTACGCCTCCCGGGATGGAATAAAAGCGAAGTTAAAAATTCGAAGTGTCTTCATTCTCTTCAGCCACAAAACTGCTTTAAAGGATATATATAACTTATTCGGTCAAAAATTTAAAAAAAAAATGGCAGTTAATGGGTTAATTTCCTTTTTCAGTTATATTTGGTCCAAAAGTAGACATGAAAAAATTATATATAGCATGTGTTTCAGAATTTCTTTATCAGGGAAAAATATATTCCTGTAAAAGTCAGAAATTCTGAATTTTTCTTAAATCTGTGATTTCATCAAATATGTTATTGTGTTTTGTAAGTAAATTTCGTGTTGCATTTGTTTTAACGTATTAGCAATATAAATATTTATTGTACTTTAGTTCTTTCTGTACGTTCTACTAATTCCAGGATGTCAAGAGTACACGAATGTGCTTTTAAATTAAATGGCTCCTAATAATGCTGCTAAATATTTTCATATATATAATATATGTTATTTCATAGACAGGGTGATCAAAAAATAACAGGAAGTGTTCGGAGCCTTGTAGCGTGTTATGTACTGGACGGAATATAACAAAATTTGGCCACCCTACATATTAAAGTAAGCGGTTTCAATTTATCAAAAAAAAAAAAAAAATTGTACTAAAAAATGACTATAGGGGAAATCTTGGCTCTGCGATCGAAAACTTTATTATGTAATTTGCTTATATAGGTATTTTGTAACATGATATTGAAGATATAGGGAAGGATTGTGGGAATGTAAGTCATTCTGCAAGAATTTGCTTGTCGACTGCGTTGTCACTACGTGAATGTGCCTTATTAGTCAAGCTGTTTTATCAGCGGGATGAAAATGCCAGAGCTGCTCTTCGTGAATATCGGCGATTAAAATAGTTGTGTAGAGGGCCGATGACCATAACTAATTTACGAAGAATGGTTTGAAACAACACGAATTCTTGGTGTACAACCAGGCCGAGGACGTAAACCTATCAAGCAGGAACAAGTTGAAGAAGTTACAACTGCCGTTATGGATCAGATGAGAGCTTATAAGCAGGATGTTAGCAGTGCACGTTCAATATCACGACAAACAGATATATCGGTCTCGACGGTGCAGAAAATATTGCGTAAGATCCTGAAATTTTATCCATATAAGATACCACCCATTAACTGATGACACTGATCTGAATCTTCGCAATTTCAGGTTGTGGGGCCACTTGAAAGACGTTGTATATCAAGGGCATGTTCCTGACATTCCTACTTTAAAAGATAACATAATGCTACATGTCAGACGAATAAATGTCGATCCACTGCGAGTCAACTTCGTGTACCGAATGCAATTATTGGAACATCCAGTTGATGGTCACCTTGATCCAAATTTGTAAGTTGCTATAATAAACGTTTTTCTTTGGTATTTAGTGTGTTACTATTTAGTGTTTCCATTGGGAGTTACGTAATTTTTTTTCACACATTATGCTCTTGCAGCGCCAGAATTTCCCCTTTCGGTGACTTTAGGTACTATTTTTTTTTTTTTTGATAAATCAAAATTGCTTGCTTTAATTTGTATGGTGGCCAAATTTTGTTATATTTCGTCCGGTACATAACACGCTACAGGGCTCCAAACACCTCCTGTTATTTCTTGATCACCCTGTACATAATGTTCATAAATTTTTGCACAATATCCTCTAACAGACCTTAGTTTACGCAACAATAAACTTTAGCAATTATTAGCCTTTTTGATCCTCTCTAGGGTTTATACAAAAACCAACTTTTTGAAAATACGGTTTTGGAATTCGATATTTCCAAAAAAACCGGTTTTAGCCGGTTTTCGAATTTTTGTGAAAAAAAATTGAATAGGGAAAAATAAAATATTTTTCCCTATTCCATATTTCAAATTTTATTTTAATTTCTGTAAACTAACAAAAAACGAAATCAATATCAGTCAAAATAAAAAAAAAATTAAAGATTACATATACATATTACTTACACAAAATAACGAAAATTCAAACAAATATTTCAAATAATATTTTCACTAATTTTAATTTCTCCTAAGAAAATAGGATTTAAAAAAAACATAAAATATCCACTGAACGGTGGCCAAGTCTCGTTCTTATTTTGGACACAATATTGCCTGAAATTGAAAATACTTTCACTAGTTACTGAGTTTGGCATCAATTTTATCAAGCTATCTATTTTTTGGCATCATGCTCATTTTTATCTAGAAGTTTTTTGTTCTTTTATTCGTTTGTTCAAATAATGAAAATTCAGCTTTCAGTGTCTTTGCATTTGTAAGTTTTTCTTCAGGGTCTTCAAGAAACTAAACAATTATATTATTTCCGACAGTTATTTTATGGACTGCTCTCAAATGATTCTGTAGATTGCTCGTAGATGATCCTTCGCAGCGCAACATTTTATTACAATGATTTCAGATTGCCTTGTCTATCCCGAACTTTTTGAAACTATCCCAAACTTCCGACTTACTCATTTTTATCAAAAAATGAAATTAATTGAATAAATATTTTTGACGTTTATTTTACAATTTTATTACTTTAACTATTAATATTAATGCAATTTAAAATAATCTAATGTACACATTTTCTAGGAATTTTGAAAAAAAAAACAACACTTAATCTAATTCCGATGCTTTCTAAAGACATAATTTATCTTAAAACGTTGCGAAAGAAAATAGGGAATATTTTAACACCCTATGTTTTATTTAAAATTCTATTAAACAGAAGCCAGAACTTCTTATTTTACACTAATTTTTGATAGAAGAAATTATATTATAAAATTTAAATTTTAAAACGTAAAATAGAAAATATAAACATAAAAATTAAACATAATACTTACGTTATTTTTACCATATATAACAACTTTATATTTTTGTTTCCAGTTTTCACCTTCACAATATTAAGCAAACCTGTCACGACTCGAGAAGGATCGGATTCTGAGACCATATTTCGACAATTCCATTTCATTAAGGGGTGAGACGCGAACGATGAGCACATTTGGCCTTGAATTTCTCGTATTAGATACTTTTTTATTTCTATTTTTTTTTCACGTGTATGTGAGTGTTATGTTATTTCTGACAGCATTTTATTTTAACTGAATATTTCGTATTGATATGGCTAGTTCAAGTGGTGTAAAAAAGCTTTCAGGAGTTGTAGGAAGGAAATTTTATGATATCATTAAATACTGTGATCAAGAAGCAGAAAACGGGGAATTATTTATTCCTTTCACACGTTCTTCGAAACGAGCCAATCAAATTGCTGACGTTTCTATTAGCACCCACTTCATGTCGATAGACAAAACATCCGACGAGAAGCGAAAGATAAACTTTATCAAACTTTTGTTTCACCTAAAAAAAAAGTGAAAAGGGATGTTCATGAAAAAGATAAATTGACGAATTCGAGGCGCAACTGTGCAGTGCACAAGCACTGACCAACGCAACTTGCAACGTTGAAAAAATGTGTTTACTGCCCGTTGCATAGGATGAATAGCAAATGAAATAAGTTCAAAATTAATTTTTACAGAATAATATGAATTCTTAAAACCGGTTTTCGAATGTGACAAATTTACTTTAAAAAACCGGTTTTTTTAAAAACGGGTTTGAAAACCGTCAAACCCTAATCCCCTCAGCGACTTGTCGCTCATTTATATAAATCTGTTAAATGTGCTGTAATGGAATGAACTGTTATTAAAGTTGTATTTGAGATTTTTTAGCTGAGTTTCATCCTGTTTTAGTAGCAGAAAAGTTCCCGTTATCCACCATCAATTATTTTTTTCCAGAATTTAAAAAATGTCTTTAGATCACATTGCAGCTTATTGAATTTTATCTTGTCAGTACAAGTAATTCCAGAATTTTTGCCGGCAACTCCGAATTTATCTTCTTCCAATGTTACTAAAAATAACGTAGTTTTCAGATTAGTATGTGCATTAGTGTTTACTTGTAATATACATTGGGGTTATCGGTGAAAAATAAGTAGCGTAGAAGAGCATAATGTTTTTTCTCCCTCATTGGTAATTAGTAATATATAATTTAAATGATCTTAATATATCTCCAGAAAAGAATAAAGAATGCAAAAAAAATGTCAAGTGAAGTAAATTGATATTATCACGAGATGGAAATTATTTGCTATTTGTTATTTATCGATAAGACGTTTATATTAAAAGATAAACGTCTTTAGAAATTCAAAAACGAGCTTCTTAAATGAATATATTCATATCACCAATATTAGGGAATCAACCATTAACTCAAGCATAAAAAGCAACGGCGTACAACTTATGATCATTCACCATTTCTATCTTTTAAAATAATTCTGCATTTTATTTATCAAATTATTTGTATTTTATTTATTGAATTTTTATGGGGTTTCATCCATTAACAATGAACGCTCAAGAGAGATCCCACAATAAACGTCCCAAATTGTAGTTCAGAAATTCTGGTCATTTCATCTGAACAAGAATACTTTAATAATAGTTGAGAGCTGTGCATATGAATATAATATTATAGTTGTAATACAATTACAAAGACGAGTTCATTCCCTTATCTAGGAGGCATTTTATTGTTCCACTTGTCTCTGTATCTCAAACAATATATTGCATGACTTAGATAACACTTCTTGAATGCAAATATTTCTATTCAGTTTGTTACAATGCTCCAATTTCTTTATCATTCTTTTCCCCTTTATTTCTTATAGTGACAATGAGTAGCAATTATATTAAAATGAAACGAATAATGATTGGTCTACATCCGATATTTTTTTCACGTTTGATAAGACAAGTTTGCGACGCAGTGTTTTGCTTTCAGATTCAGTGTGTTCTCTTTATCTAGTATTAACATTTTTCGTGGAAATGTTAGGTCGTAGATAACATCGGACATAATGGAAGATTTGATAACTCTAAATAATATCTTTCGAATGTTCAATACGTTGACTCTCATAACCAAATAGGATACTCTGTCACACACGTGTTCGTCAATCAGAAATAAATAACCAATCACAGATATCTTTCTTTATTATTCGTAAGTCACTGGCGTGCAGAATGTTAAAATTTGATTTAACTGTTTTAAATAATACTAAACATCCTTCAATAAAGGTTACGCAATTATTTAAGAGAGAACATTTGCTATACAATACTCAATACACATCCCCTATAGTTATATTTGGTCTTAAAAAACGTTGACGCACTAATATTTAACTTCCATTATGTTTTCAAGACATGCGTAGTGATATATGTACCCTCTTTCCACTCTTCTCTTCCAATTGTCACACCTCGGTGACGCGTCACCCTGTAGTATACCTGTTTTAGAGCTAAAATTGTTATTCTTCTGATATTAGTAAGCATTTCGTAATGTTTTCTTTTTAAAGTCGTAAAAAAAATGTCAACATTTTTTTAAATGAGTTAAAAAAATTGTTTGCGTTTTTAATTTAATCTACTGTTACGAAATTTCCGCCGGGGTTCGTTTGGATAGTGGAAGTGATATGGTGTAAAGAACGTTCAATCAGCAGGCAGAAGTAGAATAAAAACAACGACGTTTATTTACACGAAGACACACAGGACAGCACAAAAGCGACAGCTATATACAGCTCAGAAGTCGATTATCTTCAACCGAGACGTGTAGCATACAACAGCATCATACAACCAGAATCCACTGCAGACAATAGCGCACAGCTCAGTTCAGCACGAGCTTGACTCCGTCCTGCTCACCGTCGTTTCCGCCTACTCCGCTCTGTCGCTTACGACTCCTCCGCTCCGTCTTCAGACTTGACTTGCCTGCTCTGGCAGCTGTGGACCCTTTTATAGGTCTCAGGAGGCGGGGCTAGAAGCCTCTCAACTAATCAGGAACGTTCGAGGCGTATCTCGGTTCCTATTGGACGGATCGGGAAAATTCTCGAAGTTTCGGGTATAATCTATTTTGGCGCCAAAGTCGCTAAATTCGTCGCCAAGTCGCCAAGTTTGTCGCCAAGTCGCCAAGTTTGTCGCCAAGCTCTGGGACCCTCGACACGACGCCCAGACTCTGTCCCATACAGATGACTGTAAAACTTTCTTTCTGTTGATGGGACAAACTATGCTCTGAAGCCGAATTGCAGGTTTGTAACACTACCTCTTTCTCGGTTGTTTATTAATTTCTAATGTTTATTCTGTTCATATTTACGATTATTCATTTTTTTATCATTAGACTTTTAAAAAGGTGTGTTCTGATAGCTGAAACAAAACGCCTGAATAATATTAAGTAAATGCTTATTATATTTATTATTAAAATAATGAACTATTTCTGTATTTTTTTTAAAAAAATTATGTTTTCATACATATATATATATTTCTGATTTTATGATATAGTTGGAACTAGAGCTATTAAATTTGAGTGGCAGTTACTATTTGATATTATGTGTTCACTAAAAAGGAAATTATTTCAATTTTAAATAGAATTTAAAGTTTTTCTCTCAATAATTCCGCAGCATATTATTACAAAAATTATTTTTACACATTCTTAAAATTAAAAAGAATCACTTTTTCAATTAGACAAATTTCAAATCGGACACCTTTTTTTTCTAATTCTAATAAGTTTTTCGAAGTCTTCAATGCAATTTATAGCAAAATATGTTATATATAACAAACTGTTGTTTATAAAAAAAATAAAAAAAAATTGTTTCAATTTCCATTTTTATTATTTCACCAGTTTTATCTAACTGATTTCTTTGGGTATTAATTGCGCAATTGATTTATTCAAACATTCATTTTCACTTTTATTAGCAATACAAGTTTTATCTTGGCACTCTTTCTGTAAATTACCTGTCACAAAATAAAATGACTGATGCAATCAAACCACTCGAAGACCAGTTAATTTATAAAGTCTAAAACGTTATTATGATACGATATTTTAAGGGCTAGAAATTCAGACTTTTTTTTTTCTTTTCCTGTCAAATGTGTGGAGGATATTCAGGAAAGTTAATTTTTTTTTCTTCTTCCTTCCCATATCACGAGAAAATAGTTAGAAAAAAAAATCATGAACACGGGATTTTGGGAGAAAAAGAGTCAAAATATTATTATAAGATTTATAGTCTGGTATATATTCTGAAAATTGCATAATAGAACGTGAACATACTATATCGAGGAGGATTTGTCACTAGAGTTTGAATTATCAAATTTGGCTTGTAGTTTCATCTTAAGTACAGGTTCTCCAAGTAAAAGTTTTTTTAATATTCTAACTATATTTTAAAAGAGATTTACGTTTTAATATTTACCCTCAAAGGTTTGGGAAGCTTATTATCGTACAAAACACATTCTTATTCCACTTTAAACCAGCGGAATACTCTGCTCTTGACTTTATCGTAAGTTGTGTAAAAAACGTGCTTGAAAAATAACCGTTTAATAATTGTGCTCATGCCAGTGGCGAACAATAATTATAAAAGAGATTTCTGTTGATCCATCTTTGACGTTTTTTTCTTTTTTTCTTTTGCCGATTGATTATTGGAATGCAATAATTACATAAGCATCGGAACATCGAATGTGTATTCTGGAATACTTTTTTCCCCATGATTGAAACCAAAATTCGATACAGAATTGCAACTGAAATCACAAAATCACATATCAATTTTCATATATTGAAATCAATGTACTTTTGAATTATACATGTTTGAGAACTCCCGGGGGGCACCTTAAAATGAGGATGAGAGGCTTCCGGCATGGTGGTTAGATCTCGTCACCCTGGAGGGTACACAAATAGGTGGGGGATGTGGCACCTCCCATCGATGACGGGACGTACTTCCTTCGGGCAGGGTTGTATCGTGGCCGGTGATGACCCATAGGACTCAACCACAGTTTCCGCCAGTGTTGCTGTTGCGGCGGTCGGATCATTCAGTAATTTTTCCGTGTGCCTTCGTAGCGGCTCGGAGATCAGATGTATGACTATGACAAATCTTCCGCGGATATCGTTGAAAATTGTATAGGCATCTACAGTTTAAATGTTAAATCTGTGTACCAAATTTCATCCATCTAGTTCTCTTCGTTTTGAAGTTATCTTATTAACGTATATTCGAGTAGCTGGACAGATAGGCTTCCTCTGAATCGATTTCATTCAAAATTTGATAAAAATCTACAAATTTGGTAGAAAGACTATATATTAAATTTGATCAGTCAAGTTCAAAGCATTTTTCCTCAAAAGAACAAACATTATTCCAAAAATGTGTTTTTTGGATTCGGTGAGGTCAGAAATGTGAATAATTGAAAATCGTGCAGAATATATATATATATACAATCAATGACCTTTGAGCAAGACAGCTAAAATTTCATTTATAGACTTAGTACCAAATTTGTAGATTTCTATCACAGCTTGAAATAATTTTTTGCATTAATCGAATTCCAGGTATTGATTTCCAAAGATAGCACCCTAATAAACACTTTCATAACTATAGTTTACCAGTGGCATGCTTTAATAATACACAAGTAAATGTATCAAAGAATGTTTGAGACCACTCCTACTGGTTTTAAGACAAATAATCGGGTTATAATATGAAAATTTACACATAGATACTGAATTTTAAGAAACTTTACTAGTCGTGAATGTGAACAATGGATCTGAAGCGATTTGGTAATAGACGAGGACCGAACTTGCAAAGTGTAGGTTTTTAGTCGAGTAACATGACCACTAGACAAAAGTAATCACTCCTGTCTAGAAGCTGTTATCTGGCTTATAAAGCGTCGCCACAGGTCTCTCATTTTTACGATAATGTGGCAGAAACGATTTTACTTTATTATTTTCTCTCAAATAATCTATAATTGGAAAAATATAATTAAAGTAAAAGGACATTTTTTCATTATCGACGATTTTGATATTATTTCTACCTCTCTCAGAAAGAAAATACTTTTGAAATTATTTTGGTTTCCAGTCATACAGGGTGCTGAAGATACATAAACACACACACAGATGGAATAAGCTGGGCAAGATAAGTGAAGATATGCATCAGATTTTGGACAACAGTTATTTTTGTCCCACTCAGACGAAAAAAAAAAAGAGCATCAAATTTAGGAATTTTTCTCTGTAAACATTTTAACTATCTCAGATAGAAAATAATGTTTGTATTTTTAATTATTACATTGATTCATATGCACTTTGTGCTTAGTGAAAAAGTTAAATATGTTTATTTTAACATAAGAATAATCTTGATTGAAAAAGAAATTCAAATATCTAGTCTGAAGCATAGTAATTCAGAAGCATAATTCAGACTTGATCCTCTATCTTGTCTTTATACAGCTTGCTTTCATTCTATGCGTGACAATTTTTGCATCATGATATACAGAGATATTCAAAAAATTATTATAAAGAAAAGTGAAAATTCTCTTTTGAATGTAATATCCTCAGTTTTTGATGTATTTTTATTATGACGATAACAGTGGTAATAAAACGTGACTAAATATTTGATGAAATAATGACCCTGGAATACATTTTTTACAACAATAAAAAGCGTTCTCACAGATCGTATTTAAGCCCTTTATTTTTTAAATTAATTATTTTAATTCCTTGCAATTTTTTTATCATCGAAAATTTAATTTCATAACTATTTAAGGATAATATTTCATAACTATTAAGCTTTAAGTGTATTAATCTGCATCGAAATTATTAACGGAAATCGTTTAATTCCGTTTAATATTAATGAATTAAAAGTATCTAATCAATTTTTAAGTATTCGTTTTTTTATAGATCAGCTATTTCCCAGGAAATAATTATGTTTTAAATTTTATGGATTTAATACAACTGCGTAGAGCATTACATTCTGTATGCAATTTTCAGGAAATATGCCTAAAAAATTATAATGCTAAAAATATTTTGTTTTTAATGTTCATAAGTCATATAAAAATTGCACACAAATGCTCCGCATTGCGGCTGACATTCTTAAACAGAAAATATCCCACAATATCAAACAGCATGAAGATATTTTTTCGATTACGATTTCCAAAGTTATTCCCAGAAACATCGAAATTAAAAATTTTAATTTAATTATTATTTAATTCTTAATTAAATTTTAATTTAATTTCATGCCAAAGGATAAATTTCATGAGCATTCCAAATAGGCAGAAGCAATTTTTACTATTTTTAGATATTTTTAATGGATGCCAATATAGAAAGTTTGATTACATAAGTAGAATGATTCTTAGTCATGGCCCATGCGACGAAAATTACGTGAAAGCTTAGAAGATAGATGAAGAAAATTAAAAATTAAAATATATATTTGTTTCATTTAAAACGAAATCTAAACAAAAATAGTTTCTCACAAGAATAGCATCATTTTTTGCAATGCGATTATATTTTCTGCCCATTTATTTATTTATTTTTTGTATATGTGAGAAATTTAATTATTTATTGACACTAAAAGTAGTTTCATTTTTATGTTCATGCATATTTGAAATTTTAAATAACTATTATAAAATATTTTTAATAGAGTATAAATGAATTATTGTCATCCAAATTTGCTTATTATAGATTTTTTTAACCAGTTAATTATTTTTCACGAGTATACTCGTCATGGAAAAAGTACAGCATTTTGCATTAAGATTAGTTTATTCGTCAGGAACAATAAGTAGTGACAATTTGCACTTTGAATTACAATATTAGTAAAAACTCAAATATGTCCGTATATTTCAAGATGTTTAAAATATTTTGAGGCCATGTCGAAATCAAAGGAACAAATAAAAGATTATAATGCGTTGTACCATGCTTTGCTCAATACCATTCTCTAACAGCAAATAAAAATAATAAATTAATTTTTTATGTTTCTTTTCGTTTACATGCAAAAAATGCATGTTAGTCTAAGTAAATAAATAAATATGATTAGTGAAATAAAAAAAATATACATAAGTTATTTCATTACAACAAAATTTCATATTTCACATACCCTATGTTTGAAGAAGAAACAGTAAACTGGTGAAATTTATTTTTCTCTATTTTTGCTTCCACATATTTGATTGATGATCTTGATATTTTTATTAACACTGTCTTTTGCTCGATTCGCACTAAAAGTTATTACAAATACAATACTGTAATACATAAGAATTCATAAAAAAAGAATGAATGCCATACTCACTGACATTAAAGTTGAATTCAGTTCCGCCGAACTGTTGCCACGACAGCTCACCAATGTTCCCGAAAACGTTAAACACCCCGAGTCTCTTCGAAGGGATTTGATTGCATACATTTCTACGGTACTGGGCTAGTTTTATAACAATCAGGAGAAAACAGAAGAAAAACAGCAAATTTAATGCGTAAAACATGTGCAGAAAGCTTATGCTTGTTTGGAAATTGGTTAAAGGTCTTAAAAATGTCGCCGATTCCATGGCGAAAGTAAAAAAATAACTCTTTTTAAGGCTCTCAATGTATTAGAATTATATAAACAAAAAACAAAAAAACCTTACCGCGAACAAAGAAAGAGGGGCATTTAAATACCTACTTTATTAATGCATTGCGCAATCCAAGTTGATATTTGATCAAGGTGAATTAATCTGTTGATAAATATAGATTGGAATGTGAAATCACAACAATCTTTTGATAAGGACATCACATAAGCATTTAAAAAGTGATACTTTGTGGGGTTTTTTCCTACCTTGTTTTGGAATATCAGTGTCTTTTAATGCGAACAATCTGACGGTCTGTTTAGAGATAAAATCACGCTTTTTCCAATGTGATGCAATGAGTATTCAACTAGGTGTTTTGAATAATCTAACGACGCATATATCGAAAGGCCTCGTGGTGTTTCAGTTTGTATTCATCTACTTAATGTTTAGAATCTGTCAACACAACTAGTTTTGTACAATAAAGGACCCCCTCCCCCCCCAAGTACTCAGGATTAAGTGATTTTCTTCGAAATATTCTTTCACTGAAGATCTATTTAATATTTAATTCAGATTTTTTGCAAAGAAAACCAGCGGGAGTGGTCTCTATAAAGCTTCCTCTCATACACTCTAATAAATTTGTCATGCCAGAGAACGCTTTACATGGTATTGGCGTACAATAGTTACAAAATATTTTTTGGCTTGAATCTAGCATTTTTTCTGGATCTATCGTGCCATCCTTGGCGAGTTATTAGGCAATTAATCCATGAAATGTAATTAGTAGTATCCAAAAATCGAATTCGTGTTTTAGATAGTTTTTATTCAAACGATTGAAATAAAAATTTGATACAAAACTACAGTTGTAGTCACCATACCAAATCTGATATATTTGTCACTACGTTTTTAAATTATCGCGTTTACATGCTACTGAAAGTACAGACCGACCGACAGACAGTCAATCCGTAGTTGGATTTAGCTCATAATTTGATAGGTGTCTATAATACAGATGTAAAATACGTGTATGAATTTCATCCACCTAGCTTTCTTCCTTCGGTAATTATTGTGGTAACTTATATTCGAACTGCCTTACAGACGGACTTGCTTTAGATAGATTTTACTCAAAATTTGATTGAAATCTGCAAATTTGGTGTAAAGTCTGTATACCAAATGACATCTTTCTGCCTCAAAGCTTTTTTTGAGTTATCTTTGTCGCAGACAGACAGACAGAAATTTTCTAAAAATATGTTTTTCGAATTCAGAGAGATATTAAACGTAGAAATTCATCAAAATCTCAATTTTTTTTTTTTTTTTTTTTTTTTTTACGATTCCTATAATTTCTCTATAGTATATAAAGAGTTTAGTTTCGTGACCTTGTGGATAGAATTAAGTTGGTGACTTATTTCTATCCACAAAGTTTTTACTTTCGTCCACTAACCGATTGCACCAAGATTTTTATATAGGTCTAATAATTTTGTATCAAAACAGAGATCCAAATTTCATTCCTGGTCTTTCTTGCCTTTTTAAGTTCGCATAGCGCAGGAGAAATACAAGTAGTTATCAAAATAATGGAGACACTTATGAATAAAAGTGACATTTAAAAATGCTCTTCATAAATATTGAATATAATCTCAGTTTCTAGTTTTTTAATATACAAAAATATACATCATGCTAGTATAAAGAGGCTTTTGTGAAGTTGTACGCGTTTTGAGTTTTTGTCAAAATCGTAAAATATCAGACCTCATAGAATTTTGAAGATGTCAAATTGCGTGAACCCGATCATCTAGAATAAGTTTTACCAAAAAAATTCCAGCTTTTAGGCGTTTCTAGAGATACAGTGCCTTAAGTCATGACAGCGTACACATAGTGTCAAGATAAACTCGGCAAAGCAAAATAATGGACGAAAGGAGAAGCTGAGTGAAAGAGACAGAAGGATATTGTGGAGTGGATTGTAATGTTTAAAAAAATGACAGTCGAAGTGACCGCAGAGATCATTTGACATTTGGATTCTTCAGTGTCAATAATTAAAGTTAGAAAGCACCTTCATAAACAGAACACTTACGACACTGCAGCAATACCCAACCATTTATCATAAATGCTAATGTCTAACGCCGTCAGTATTGCTACCATAATCACAAAAACTTATTCATTTATAAGTGGCAAACAGTTACATGGATAGACAAATCATTTTTCATTCTATTCCCCACAACAGGGTTGGTACACGTTTGGAAGAAACCTGCACAAATGTATGATCATGATTGTCTCCTTCCAACTGCTAGGCATGGAGGTGGATCTGTCATGGTATTTCTGTTGACCCAATCATAAGCTTGAAAGGAAAGATCACTGGGGTGAAGTACAGAAAAGAGTTCGCTGGCCAGGTCTATCCTATGATGCAAACATTGTTTCTTGCAGAAAATGGAATTAGAATGAATAGACGAAGGGAATAATATTTCCATTCTTACAGAAGGATTTGTCCAATCCTAGTTTGATGAATACGAGGAATGAAGTGAAACATGTACATTGACTCAG